>JAOYNN010530242.1:0-14505 GCA_025770095.1 Goniobranchus kuniei
TTTGGCTTTATTTGACTAGAATAGGTGTCCCTGCTTCCTCTTCATTTCTGTAAGTCTCTAAACCTGTAAGTCAGATATTGGGTCAATGATTTTAAACTTTATTTGACTAGAATGGGTGTCCCTGCCTCCTCTATCATTCCTGTATGTCTCTAAACCTTTAAGTCAGATATTGAGTCATGATGTTTGGCTTTATTTGACTAGAATGGGTGTCCCTGCCTCCTCTATCATTCCTGTAAGTCTCTAAACCTGTAAGTCAGATATTGGGTCAATGATGTTTGGCTTTATTTGATTAGAATGGGTGTCCCTGCCTCCTCTATCATTCCAGTAAGTTTCTAAACCTGTAAGTCAGAAATTAGGTCATGATGTCTGGCTTTATTTGACTAGAATGGGTGTCCCTGCCTCCTCTATCGTTTCTGTAAGTCTCTAAAACTTAAAGTCGGTATATGTTTATAGCGGAGGTGAGAGACATGCATTCTAGTCAAATAAATCCACAAATGTCACATTCCAATATGTGACGCATTTTGAAACTTACCATGCTTATTACGGTGTGACATATTAATTATATCTCGTAGTAGATATTGATACAGGTGTCAAACTGTCAGAAATCATGGTATTCTCTTCTGTAGGAACACATTTTAAATATTTAAATGCTGACCTCTTACAGTATTACCTTTTAGGATGTGAATATTTTTCTAAATTTATTGCAATATTTAGCAAGTTGAAATTTCTTGCCTTGATCCAAAAATTATGTTGTGAAGGGTGCAAATTTTATCGCAGTCTATTAGATGTATTGACTAATGATTCCTAAATGAGTGAGCTTTAAGAAATATTTCCTGAAATTTAAGATGGTTCTTATTATGCATACATTTCAGGTAATTCGTCTTCAAGTTTTTCATTCTAAAGAAGTTTTAACTCAATTTCAATGCAGATGCTTCTCTCTGTCATTAATTTTTCTCTTTACTATTTATCCCGCCGATTCCATTCCAGGCAAGTGAAATTGCCAGTTTCATTCAGCAAAAGAAAGACTTGGGATGTAAAAAAGCTGGAGAGGTTCACTCGGTGCAGCAGAGCAAAGACCATCTTTCTGTTGGAAAGCAGTTTTGGGCAGCTCTGGAAGGTCCCAAACAAGTTCAAGGTCAGATTCTGTGGGATATTTCCTGTTTCCATATTTAGATGATTATTTGCACACCCACAATTTGCCTCAATATAAATTACATGACCATCCATCAGGGCCTTTTATGCACACATCTGCAATCCCACACCAGCATAGACAATAAATGTTATATATCAAAGCAATTGGAGTAAAGTATTCAAGTGTCCTAATTGAGACATTGGCAAATGACATAAAGTTTTTTTTTCAGTTTTCTTTGTAATATGTCTGTATAAGTGCACATCATATAAATGTTCATGTTAAGATTTCTTTCTTTTAACCACCAATTATTTAGCCCTTGGGAAAGGCTATTTACATACATTTCTTTACTCCACTCAAGTGTTATTGAGTACCTGACCATAGGCAGAGGAAGATCTTGTCAGTATGCTAGAGCAAGTGCGCCTGTAAATTGGCTGCGTTTCTGTATACTTCAAAGGGAGTTGGAAAGATATTTGGTTGGAAAAGTACGGTTGAGGAACACTTGTAAAGCGCTTTGAGCACATTTAGTGGATTCAGCGCTATATAAAAGCTCAAATTTTTGTAGCTCATTTAGTATGTTCTCATTTTGCACAACAAAAGCCATCAAGTAAGCTTGATGTATGACTTAAATAATCTTTAAGTTTTATTCATGCAGCAGGAAGATGTCATTAGAAACACTTTTATGACTGAAGAGGATGTAATTTTTTTCTTTAAATAGAATGTGACGGATGGTTTATGAATTTTTATTTTTCTGTCTTTTTTTTTTTTGGTGATATAAATATCAGTGGTGTATAATTCTCTTTAAAGGAAAGTCTGGAATTTGTTTGCAAGTTTTAACTTTGTGCCTTTAACCAGAATGTGGCCCAGATGCAGAAGATGAGTTATACGAGAGCTCCATCGTCCGAAGTAACATGGTCTACCGTTTGGAAGGCAATGCACTGAGACCATATGAGGAATATTGGGGAGTGGCACCCAAGTATGAAATGCTGAAGAAAAATGAGGTAGGTGATAAACAGAGATCTCTCTTTAATTGGTGGATTTGAATTATTTCCTCTCTCTAATACTGCTCTGAACTTGTGCTATATATTCTTGTATAATATTTTCTTTATATTGTAGAAGAAAATCTTTCCTTGAGTAACTGTAAACTCTCCTTATGTTTGCATGTGTACGCTTCCTCCAGATTTCTGGACATTCTTTCCTATGCTGGTGTGAATGTTACATTATGTGTACTCTGCATTCTCTTTAGATTATTGAAGGAACTCACTCAAACTGAGCAGCCACCTAAAGTCAGTTTATAAACTTTTAACTTTGTTATGACAAAGCGGATACCTCAAAAACTCTGGCTATCAACTGATTTCGTTTTGTTACATGCCTACAATTACATTTCATACCTCTTTAATTTTTTGCGTTTTGCCACAAAGCATGAATCCTTTTCTATTTAAGGCTTTCTCACCTTTCTGGAACAGAACCAAAGTTTTTAGACAAAACAGCAACAACAAAACAAAGCTTTGAACTTGAACTTGAAGTGTACTGACTCAGGTCCATTTGAGTCCTCTTTGCCAGCCTGTCTTATCAGTACTTCCTTGGTCTAAATTGCTGGAGATCAGGCTGTGCTGTGGGGTCATGTAGCATGGTTTGATCTTTCCACTGGCTATCTAATCTGCTTTTGAATGTGTTTATGTTTGGTGCGCTGATTACTGTTTCTGGCAGGCTATTCCAGAAATGGTCATTCTGACTGAAAAGTTGTATTTTCTCAAGTTGGTTCTTGCCCTCTGCATGAATAATTGCTTGGAGTGTCCCCTTTCTCTTCTCCGCCTCGTGTGGTCTTCTCTCAGTTTCAAAATGGTGGTATTTTGGTCATATTTCCCACTCGATAATTCATACACTTCATGTCTCCTCTATGGAAAGATCTGTAGGAAAGTTGTTTTGCCTGCATTTTTCCTTCTGTAGAATATATATGAGTGTGGTAAGAATTGCTGCGATCTACAGTTTAATTGTAGTTAATGATAATGATGTTGATAATTGTATAATTTTGATGAATCGCATGTCCAAAGTAAAAGATTAATGTGTTGCATCCTGTGGAAAAAAAAGCAGAGAATTAGTTCTTACAATTTAATATTATCTTCTTTTATTGAGATTAGAAAGAGTATCTGGCCGTTTAGTCCTATGTAGATTTTTAAGACATTTATCTTTGAGATACACATCTGTCAATATGCTTTGTGATGTTCATTCTGTTTTCTATTTTGAGTCAACAAAGCACTGTCTGTCATCAAGACTTTGACAATAAAGAATTTAGTTCAAAACAATGTAACTTGTAGTGTTTGCATGTATCATTATCTGAAAGCAAGTGACCATTTTACTGTGGAAATTTCACAGGTAATTGTGTTTGATTTCGGCACCGAGTTTTATCTTTGGCAAGGCAAGACAGTGACCATGGAACAGAGGAAACTTGGCTTGCGACTTGCCAAACAACTTTACGGCAAGGGATATGATTATACGGAGAGTGTCATTAATCCTTTCTCACCGCTTTCTCGTAAGTTTGTGTTCTCTGTTTTCCTCTTTGGTATCGTTTAAGTATGACATTCAGTGCCTTTAAAGGCCCAATGGGTAAGGCGCTCAGCAACTGATTAAGGTATCTGTCAGATCCAATATTAGGTTTTTGTGAATGCTATTTTTCACGTTTCCTCACCCAGCCCAAGTGCACATGTGCAGTAGGAGACTAAGCTAGCTGGCAAACTGGCATCTTATTCAGGAGTCATAACTGAAATACCACCCATTCCCTGTAATGGTATAGAGGTTGGAGGTATACACCAGCTCTTCAGGTCTGAATGGATTTCAGAAAACTTTATGCCCTGGGTTATTTGAATGAGCTGTTGGGAGCGATATAGACCACTTGGCCCATTACAAAACAATTCTTAAAATCCCTAAAATTAAAACAAAAGCTGGTGCCTGTTCTTTTCATCATTCTGGACAGACTTCCTGGAACAGTTTGCCAGTGGAGCTCAGAGAATGTGATTCAATTGACATCTTTCAGATAAACTTGGAAACACATATCTTACAACGCTGCCATGTTAAATAGTTTATTATACTAATTTGATATTTTCGATTCATTTAGATAATTGTGTTTATTTAAATTAGTCTGTAATCTGTAAAGCACATCGAGCATATCCATGAGATGGGTTCACGCATTAAATGAATTTGAAGGTTCAATTCATTGATAATTGGCTGACATGACGTTTTGGGTTGGGATACAGCCTAAATTTTACTAGGCTTAATAACTTTGGACAAAGTGTTTATCAGAAATAGTGACCCTTTGCAATAAAATCTCACTGAATATGTCCTGTAAAAGCATTTCCTCCAGTTATGATAGCTTGCATTCCGTATTCTAAGATTTTTTCTTTTTTTTTTTCGTCACTAAATTCTATCTAATAATGTACAGAATTATTCATGTGGACAAAAACTAACATTTCTTTGTACCTTTTTATCCCATAACATGGATGCAGATGATGACAAGGATGCCCCAGCCAAGGCTGCAGTCCGTCCAGATTGGTCTATTTTTGGGAAGGTCAACCAAAACATGGAGACGATTTTGTTTCGTGAAAAGTTTTCTGATTGGCCAGATTCTTCCCGTATCATTCAGTGCAAAGGCCATGAAAACAATGAAAATGTAAATGTGAGTTTTTGCTCAAGTCAGTTCATAACAAATTTTATAAATTCTGTGCAGTTTGATTTTTATGTTAAACTATTGAGGACAATGTCCTTTTACTTCAATGTGAATAACAACAAAGTTGAGGCATTGTGAATGTATGGGATTGTTACAGATGTCATCAACATCTCTTCACTCTTTTGTTTTCTTACTTGTTCTAATAGGTGAAGCTCAATCTCCATATAGATTAACTACCCTTTTACGCTTTTTCCTTCCATTTACAGAAAGAGCTGCAAGAATTACAACCATTCGATGCTAAAAGAATGATTGCTCCAAGTCGTATTCCAGTGACGTTGAAACTGGAAGGTGCTGACGTTGGTCGTGGTGTCAAGTGGAGTGAGGACATGCAGGGTTTTATCAAAGAACAAGATATCATCACCTTAGATGTCGCTGCCTGGCACGTTTTGGAGTACGAACATTTCAAACTTCCTGTAGAAAGCCATGGACAGTTTCACGATGGTGATACCTATGTTGTACGGTGGCAGTATATGATTTCAAATGCCAGTAAGTTTAAGATTTGTATCGTATGTTTATATATTTTGTTATGGTCTTTTTTTCTTTTTTTTTTTTGTCAGCTTTTTTGAACTGGGTGACTTTTCAGTTACGTTAACTCCTTATACGTTTATTTCATGGGTGAAGTTTTCTTTTCACTCAGTTCTTATTTCAGGCTTTTTACTCTGCTTTAACATAAGTGCTTTCTAAAATTGTACACCATATTAAAGTCAACAGTCAGGGGTCAAACATATATAAGTTTACCAGATTGTCACTTAATGGAAACCTTAAGGGAAAAGAACCTAACAACAGGAGACTACAAAAGAGGTGGATAAACCGTGTCCAGAAAGAACCATAGGAGCTAATAACACTCAAGACAAGGGATCTTGAGATCAGAATCTGAATCATATACCCCACCTAGTGGAAATAGTAAAGCGAGGAGAGGAGGAGGAAGAGGAGGTGTTTATATGGCTGACTATTTACATGAGGAGATGTCATCCTTTCTGACGTTCAAATTCTTTCAATTAAGTTTGTCTTTCATTCCTTTCATTTACAGATTTAAAAAGTTTAAAGGGCAGTGCTGCTCGCAATTCTCTGACAGGAAGAGAGAGATGTGCCTATTTCTTCTGGCAGGGGAAAAACTCGACCATCAATGAAAAAGGTGCCTCTGCCTTGATGACAGTAGAACTGGATGAGGAAAGAGGTCCACAGGTGAGGAAAATCTCGAGTTGAAGCTTCTGAACTCTTCTAACGTTTTATCAGATTTATTATAAATTTTATCAGATTTATTTTAAACGAGGCACCAACTATTATCCTCGCACAGGAATTTGATGTAATAATAATGATAATAACAATAATAATAATAATAATAATAATAATAATGAAAATAATGATAATAATAACACTAACAATCATAATAATAATGCACATTTATATTGTGCCCATTCCTGGTATAGTCAGGTCTCTAGACGCATTGTATTATACTTTTGGCTACACAACACTGATTTTTCAGTTCCAAATTTCTACTTTTTTCCCATGCAATATTTTTTTTTTTTTCCCAATAATTGCTGAAAGAGACAGGTTTTGAGTTCCTTTTGAATTTTCCCTGATCTTAAAAACTTTTGATATTTCCTCTCATGGGATAAAGGCGAAATCTTCTCCCACTGGATACAGAAAATCAAACTATTTGCTTTGCTCAGAGTGCATGGGTAAAACATAAAAGGAAGGAAAAGCCTCATTTTATCCTTTTTTACTTTGTTAAGTCATCTGTGATCTTCACTGATTGGCAGTCCTATGTTTTTAAAGAGCCACCCCATTCACTGGGGACTGGTCTTTTTTGGCTGGGATATGTTTTGAATCATAAGTCATAGAAAACGAAAAAAGGTGTAACAATTGGATTAAAACAATTGCCAGGGCAAACACACAGGGGAATGATATAGTTAAAAGATCTTGATTGCTGTTATTATTATTATTATTATTATTGTTATTATTATTATTATTATTATTATTATTATTATTATTATTATTATCTATTAATCATGTTATGTTTTTTACCATTATTTTTGCTGTCATTGTTCAATTCATTCAAAAGGAAATGTGAATCACTTATCTTTTTCAGTTAAGCTCTTGTAGGTGAATAAGGTTTGTCAATTGTATGTTTTGATTTTGTTTTAATATGTGAAACACACCCAAAAAAATTATTTTACAATCAGTGATTGTATGGAGTATATTTCTCTTTTCCCCCATTTTCTCTTTCATACTAAGCACCGCTTTGTTTTTTTATCAGTGCTTACTATTCCTTTTGGCAGTACAGCTCTTTGTCAATTCATTTTGGCTTGCATTTCAGGTCCGTGTTATAGAAGGCAAAGAGCCTCCTTGTTTCTTGAATCTTTTTTATGGCAAAATGGTGCTTCATATCGGCAAACGGGAAGAACCAGAATCAAATACTCAGGGCCCGTGGCGGCTGTATTGCTTGAGGGGAGAGTTTGAGAATGAGATGTACCTGATGGAGGTGAGCTAGTTCCATGTTTCTTTCCTTTTTTGCAACATCTTAATTGGAATTCGTATGAAATCAAACTCACCGGTACTTCAGTTTTAGATAGTTTTATTGTGCTAGAAAAGGAAAGTGATGCTTTTTCTTAATCGTGATTTTGTGCTGCTCATTGAGTTGTGACAACAGATAAGAACTTTGCAGTTACATTGTATTGTCAGTGTTGTTTACTTGCATAATCTCTTATAAATTCATGCCTTTCAATCAACTTTTATCTAACTAAAGAGGAATTCTGTGTACACAATGAATGCTTTCCCCTTGATTTCTCAGGAGAAAATAGTGAGAAGTTAAGAAAGTAAGTTATTCCAATGAAAACCAGGTAATAACTTAAGAAGAAGATCGACCAGCAATAGCGCAAGGGGAAAAAAATCTAGCTCTCAAGACCCTTGGACCATAATTAGAACACTGATGAGTTCCCTTGCATTTATGTGTGATTCCATTAGTATAGTACATTAGAGATTCAAACACTGGGAAATCTGAAATGAAATACACAGTAATGCGCAAAAGTAACGCAACACTCACTTGCATAACAATGGCTTTTGAACTTTAATTCAAAGACAAAAATCAAATATACCTCATAATGCACATTCTGATATCTGAATGGAGGTTGTAAGTGGATGTATTGACTTGTGATTTTTTAAAAATCGATGTAAGAAAATCTGCTTTGCAAACGGAGATCTAAAGGAAAATACGCTGAAGCTGAAAGTACATCCCCTAATTAAGCCATGTGTGTTCTGCATCATTATGCACTGCACCAGTGAGCATATCAATTTTCTGTAGCTCAAACAACAGTAATTTTTTCTCTTTATTCCCTTTTGCAAAATGCAATTTCTAACCGCTAATTTATGAATGTCTGTGAAATTGTAAGATTTGGGAGTATTCGACTAATTGAGGTGTCAAAATGTTTGAAATTGATAATAGATTGATAGGAAGCAACTTAAAACTGAAAGATATCAAAATTTGGAAGCATGAGTCTATTGAATAAGTGTTGCGTTACTTTTGCGCATTACTGTATAAATGATATTAAAAGTGCGTATTTCAGATGACAGTTGCTAAGACTGATTCTTTTTGTAAGTAATACAAAAATGTTATTCTGTCCATAGGTAATTGTTTGTGTGGAGAATCTTCGAAGCAGGTCTTCGTTAGTGCTTCTTAATGTGAACACAGGCACAGCCTTCGTTTGGCATGGTGTCAAATCTCCCAAACATACAAGACTATTATGCCGGAAAATCATGGAGAATCTCAAAAAGAAGTGAGTTTTTCAAACTTGTGTTTTAGACATTTTTGTCATTGAGGATTTTTTTCCTTCAATGAAATTGTATTTCTGTAAAGTTTAAAAAAAAACTCTAAAGCAGGCATTTAGTATAGCACTCATCCAGGATCTAACAATGCTTAAGGCACTTTATAGTGGCATTTTACTTCCCTGCTTATAGACGAAGTATCAGACTTACACCCCAAGACAGGGATCCCCAACCTTTTTTATTGCCGCGGACTGTTATGATTTATATCTTAGATTTTTTTATTTAAAAAGTTTAATTTACTTGTATTTGTAACATGTCTTCAAGATAAAAGAGTTACACCTTTAAAAAAAAGAAAATATACGAAAATTTAATGCGACTTAACGTGCTAAGTTACTTCTCTTGCTTGACTTAGCTTAGACTTTAATTCCATACTTTCAGTAAAAAATTGAAAATCCAGTAGCCCCTAAATGGGAATACCTGATCTGAAACTGCCTTGCCTTTGTGTGTATATGTCTGTATATGGTTCGTTTACATATTGCAATGCCGCGGTTAGGCTTCTGCCATGGAGATCACACAAATCTAAGGTCATGTAAGCTTAGGTTTTCCCTTGCGAATTTTTGTTTAATAAAAGAAATGAATTAAAAAAGATTAGATTCTTGTACGGACTGGTGCCGATTGGGCCACTGACTGGTACCGGTCTGCCCCGAAGAGATTCCAGAACCAACACCCTCTTATATTCATTGGTATTGATAAGATTACACCATCTTGCCTCTCTACCAAGTAGTTTTTATATAAATACATATATAAATGGACACATTTCAAGCTTGTGAGTTACCGGTGCCCGTAAATAATCACATTTTTTACCCCGGTATTTTCTATGAATGATATTGTTAACAGCACCTGGTGTAAGTATTGATAAAATAATAAAGATGTAGACGTTTTTTAAAATCATCCTATGTAGTGTCCAAGATATACTGTAAAATGTACATTCAAAATTTGTCTTCCTTGAAGCAAAAATGTTTTGATTTGTTGTATTTTTACAATTAAGAATCTGTTATTTTGTTTATGCTTTATATTTTATGTGTAGTTAAGTTTTGTTCCCTAGGTTGCAAACAAGGAAAGAGAATTTTGCTGTAACCATTTATAATCAGGGACGTAAATCTTTCAAATGTTTTCTGATTTTAGAATTTTTCACCTCCATAAAGTAAATACATAGCTAAATTTCTTGATTTGCTGCGCATTTGCCAGTACGATTTATTTATATTTCTCCACTATATTATTGCCAGGCAATATTTCAGATGTTTTCATCTTGCATTTCATTGTGCCTGTGCACTTTTTGCCTGAGTGCTTTTTCAGAATTTTACAGGAGAGCATATAATCTAAACATCTTTCCTCTAAGTCAGTCATTTCATTTCAAATTTTTGTATACACTTTGGAAGCACAGAGCCTACGCACTTTGTGCAGAGATATTTGTGAGACTACTGTATACGCATTTGATTTCCTTCAGATAATGTACGACCGGTTTGGTGTAGCTAAAAACAGACACCACCATCGGATGCGCCATTAAAATTTACATAAGAAGACATGAAAAACCAAAAATAGCCAATTTTTCACTTACGCAAAAAAAAAGCATGGGCACGACGATTTATACCCTCGTTATATTGAATTAAAATTGATCTTATAGTGATGTAGGCAGTCATTATGACTCATTTCTTCTTTTTCCATGTGACCTAACTACATGCTTAGAACTTTTTAAAAAGTTTGTATAAAGGCGTTATTTAACCATGCTGAATAATGTTATGTGATCCAACCACTATCTTCGTATTATTTCACGTAGCATTCCTTTGGAACTTGGATTGAGTGAAAATGTCAGCATTGTGATCACAGAGGTTGAAGAAGGAGATGAAAGCCGAGAGATCTGGGATGCTCTTGGAGGAAAGAACAGAAAGGCGTACAACTCTCTGATTCAAGGTAGGCTGGTTTACGTCTTACAGCCATTGAGGCAAACCCTTTGTCTAAGCAGTGGTTACTAGCTATTCATGATGTTAGACACTTTATTTTCCTTTTTCATCAACTCATTGAGCATGAAAACCGAACGCGATTGTCCCTGTCGGATGTTTAGGATGAATATTGAGTACATTTGGTCTTCCAAATTAGAGAAGCTAGGACTTATTCCAGTCGGATTTTCAGCAGTCAGAAAAAAAGAAGCATTTGATATATATAAATACAAAATAGTTGGTCCTCTAGGACTTTTGAATACATGTAGAAATGGATGAAAATTTATGATGCTATCTTTGTATTTGGCTGTCTTGATGCTATCTTGAAAATATGTCTGTGTGTGAGAGGTGGGGGATATGTTTGTCTAGACTTAACAATTCTTTTCTTTATTCGGCTATTTAACTGTCTTCCCATTTATAGAATTATTTCCAAAGTAACTTCGTTGATTTTATTTTGAACAGATCCCTGTCCATACACACATACCATGAGGCTATTCCACATGTCCAGTGTCAACATGGTTTTTGAGGTCCATGAACAGCTCAACCCATGCCGGACAAATGAAAAGACTGTTCCATTTCCTTTTCTGCAGTCTGACCTTTATCATGCCATTCAGCCAGGTATGTCCTGAGTTTTTATTTCTTTGTTTAAGCCAGATGACACTTTTTAAAAACTTTTTTCAGTCTTTTAATTTTTCTTCATAGGAGTGTAAAAATATATATGTATATATGAACAAAAAAATTTCTCAAGGAACGGTAACTTTCTTTCATTTGTACTATTAACCCTTAGATACTGTAACACCACTAAAGAAGTGGTACTCTTAGAGGTCTTTATACCATTGAGCGGACCCTTATTTTCCTATGCAACGCTCAGTGGGCCCAGGCAGTGAGTCAGGAAAGAGTTAGAAGGCAAGGTCTCAAAGGTTTAAGAAAGTGTTTTAAATCTTATACTTGAAAAGAAGCAATGATTAAAAAGAAAAGTATCCATTTTATGAATACATACATTTCATTTGGGAAACATCATCTGCTTGGGTATATGAGAAAATTAGGATGAGCTGTGTCAAATTGAAGCAAATGCTGTAATATGATTTGATGACAACAGGCAACAAGAGATCTTTGTTTTATGACGCGTCTGTGTCTGTGTGTGTTTTTAAATGAAATTTTATGACAAGATGGCAAATTTGGAGATAGATTGAAGGAAGTAAAGAAGAAAAATAAAAAGCAAGGTGGCATTCATTCCATGGTGTGCCCACACTCACTGCATTTTACAATGACATTTTATTTCCCTGGGCCAACCGCAGCACAGAATATTTAGAACAAGACCTGCAGCCTGTTCGGTGTGAATACATTTTTTCCAGACAAGAACAGCAATTTTGATGGCCAGGTACTCATTCACATCTAGTTGAGTGAATGAGGTAAGCGAAGTGAAGTGTCTTACCTAAGGACACGTTGCCAATACATGCAATTATTGGCCTGACCTCACCAGCGAGGCGCAAATCTATATGATTGTGTTGACCATGTTGAATGCCTCTTGACTCTTGACTCATGCTGTGGTGTGACAACAATACTTAGTTACTGATGCCAACAAAACATCTGTATGGGATTGATCTTAGGGTTCAGGTCAAGGACAGTACATGTAGGAAGGAAACATATAAACAAGAACAAAGGATGCTAACTTAGTTAGCTCTTATAACATACATGGATAAATGGCAGTAGGTCTATTCTGTCTTCTCCCATAGTCAAGAAGTCCTCAGGAACTTGCCAAAGAAGCAAAAAGGGTGCTTACTTTAGGACCTTGTACAATATGCAGGGATAGCTTGCTGTAGGTCTATTCTGTCTACTCCCGTAATGGAGAAGCCCTCTGGAACCTGCCAAAGAAGCAAAAAGGGTGCTTACTTAAGGACCTTGTACAATATGCAGGGATAGCTTGCTGTAGGCCTATTCTGTCTTTTTTTCCTATCAAAGAAGCGTATTTGAAAGAACTGAATTTGCTGAGACAGTAATTTTTGGTGGTTTTTAATCAGTGAAAGAACATAAATATAATCACAACAAATTTAGTAAATTGATCTGTGTATTCAATCCAACAGCTTTGTTCCTACTTGACTGTGACCAGTGTGTTTACCTGTGGCAAGGCTGGTGGCCGACAGCCTCCAAAGATCAAGAAAATGTCCACACAGGTTCAGCCACGGCCAGGTTCAACATGGACAGACAGCTCGCCATGGAAACAACTTTAAACTACTGCAAAGGTATCATCTAATTTACATCAGATTTCCTCTTGCTCTGTTTTATTATTCTCATGTATTTTCTTCTTTTGCCGTACACAGATAACGGGTTGCCACAGCATATCACTTGTCTTACAGACTAGGTATAATATGTCCTTTTTCGTTTTTACTTCACCTTTATTAATCTTTCATACCACTGCTTATTTCTCACCTAACATATCCGTCTTGTGCTTCTCTCATCCACTAGCTGCCTCCTATTTTCTTGATATGATCTCTCCAACTTCTTTTTTTTTTTGGTGTGCCTTTTATATTCTTTTTCTGTCTCTTGGTATTCACTCTTTTGTTACCTGTACTGGGTCCATTGTCCTTTCATATATAGTTTGTTTTGCCTTCCACATTTATTTTTGCTCATTTGAAGAAGTAGGTGAATGTAAGAACTTAAGACGAATAATAAGCTCTAAAATTGACTTGAATATGGAAATAGTCGATAGAATAACTGCTCTATGGAAAGAATTCAGAGAATATAGCGAATTATCAACATTCCAATCTGCTTGAAAGCCGTCATTCTACCACAATGACATGTGGAGCAAAAACACAAGATTAAATATGCTCATGGCGAGGACTCATGCCAGATGGTGTGCCTGAAACAAGGTTGTGCTAGTGGAGATGTGTAACCGCTTGTATCGAAAACCTATTTTGAAGTGGATGTAGACCTAGAGCTGGACTTAGTCCCATCCATGCTTGTATCTAGTTTCTGCATTAGATTTGCCTGACATCATAGATGTGTTACATTGGCTCGGTAAATTTATTGCAACTCTTTCTGTGATTATTTTCAAAGTTTTGGTTACCAAAGCTATATTAAAGCCTTTTAAGAGAATGTTTAAACAATTAATGTTATTTGTCATTATTTGATTCTTCCTCCATGGTAAATCAGTTTTTGGGAGTGTGGCGGATCTCATGTCTGGTTATATAACTATTCTTGTAATTTTCACATGCATCTATAAGATCAACAATTTTTTTTTTCCCAATCTTTAAATGAAATGCAGAAAAGAATCCAGATAAACCCCCTGAAGCTTTCGTTGTGTGTGCTGGTGTAGAGCCAATGTCGGTTATTTCTCTCTTCCCCCACTGGGAGGTCAACACGGCTGTACAAGAACTTGCCCAGGAGGTACTTTAGAAAGATACAAACATTTTTTTCCTATTTTTTGTAGATAAAAAGAATGAAATGAAAAAATCAATACAATAGAAAGAAAGTGTATGTATGTTTTTTGCTTGTTTCTACTTTTTTTTTTTTTTTTTTGCTACTGTTTCTTCCATGGACAAGAATGTCAAATGTATTGCTTTAAAAAAATCAGGGTGTCGTTGAATTATGATTACAATACCAAAAAAAAAGAGAAAAAAAGGAACATATTGATAAGTTTTTTAAAAGTGTTTACATTTTGTTTTTTTTTATACTATCTTTTTGTCCGTTAATACTAAGAATAAAAAGAAAAATTAACATTTATTTTGGTTCAGCATGTTTATTGACTTCAGAGTTGTTTTAACAAATTCCACAGGAAATAATTCTGTAATCTTTTTTTTTTAAGTAAGATTTCAAAGAATTGAATTATGAAAATATTTTATTCTCCTCCTCCTCCTCCTCCTCCTCCTCCTCCTCCTCCGCCTCCTCGT
>JAOYNN010530353.1:0-14504 GCA_025770095.1 Goniobranchus kuniei
GAGGGAGGGGAGGACGGTGGTCCACCTCCACAAGGAAAACTGGCGCAATATTAACCCTTTGAGGAAGATCTTGTTAATGCATCGTCCCACGCGGTTCTCTCAAAACATTCTTCCAGACCAACATCGCACGAGGCGGATCTAACTACGTAAACACGCCAATCACCAGTCACTTGGGCATTATCAAAGCTGGCCAAAAGTCTTGGGCGGCACCAAGTGCCTAATTGAAGCTAAACGAAAACCGATATGTAGCGTGTGCACGATGCAGAAATGGATGTAGTAAATTTATCAGTTCTCCTGTGACCCACTGGTGAAGTTGTTATTTGCCATGTGGGAAAACTGCTAAATTGATCGCGAGCAGCTAATATTATGTTTCAAATCAATCTATACTGACTGTCATTGACATAGTTTGTTGTTCCCAATATGGCGGTGCTATGTTTTTTCCGTCCGTGCCCGTCTCTTAACATTTTCCTATCACTTTAGCTGTTTACCTATTTCATCTTCGTCTTGCTTGTTGGGAATAAATAATATGAGAAGTTTCGTTTACACATTTTCAGCTGGAATAATAATTTTTAAAAAATTACCACTCTATTCATCCCCGAAGGGAAATTTGTCTTTTGGTTTTTATCCGAAAACCAAGCGTCGGCTGTAAGAACAGCGCCGCGAAACGGAGGCAATTTGTGTTAATAACCTTGCTCAAGGATTAAATCACGATGCCCACACCGAGATTCAATCATGTGACCTTTCGGTTGCAAGACCAACGATACTATTTTAGCTTCAGACTGTCTGTCGGAATGCTTAATAATACTTTCGTCTCCGCAATCGTCTAAACACTACGTAGTTAAAACAAAATTTTTAAAACCTCCCTACCTCCACAAACTTTATTTGAAAACGAAATGAATCGAAATAATATGCTTTAAAGATATCGGAAGATTTGAAGATTCACTCTTCGTTTTGCAAAGAGTAAAATTTCATTTAATTACTGTGTTATGAATTATTTAAATCCGGTTGCGCACTTTCACTAATTACATGTTTACCATAGTCTCTGTTCATCTTCATCGTAAAGTGCTATCTCGAAAGAGATGGAGACCGTAGCACTCAAATTTTCTCTGCCTTTAGTGCATTAGATAATGTCAACTGTTTGGACTCGTTAAGTAGGCGTAATAAAATGGTTGATTCAAATAAATAAAAACCGTTGTTTCGTGTGTTTTTTCTGCCTATCCAAAGAGTTGTATTATTGGAAACAAAATGTATTCCTCTCCTTTTAAGGGCTCGATTTCCAAAATGGATTTCGTGCGCCTAAAGGCATCATCATCCATGCACTTTAGACCCCTGCCTTTGGTAGAATTCCTACCCTTGAGCCCTCTTCACGTCCAAATCCCATCTAAAACCTTTTCAAGCTAGGGTCTAAAAGTACCGACTCATAAAATTAAACTGGGCCAGGAAAAAAAAAGATGCTTTAGTCGTAATCTTTTCCATACAAAACTTATAGCCAAGACCTTCTCCTAATGTAACCCAAATAATCACATTTCAGTCTCGATATTGGTACTAATCTAGGATTCATTTAATTTGCACGATTACTTTCAGCCATCGCTGAAGGTCCTTTAGTTTCAAAAGAGGCCGAAATAATGCTAAGACCCCTCATCGTCTGTAGGATTACTTGTATGAGTACAAAAAAGGGAGAGAGCGTAGTCTTTAGGTCTTTGTCAAACGCCTTCTTCACCTTTCCAAAACACGCCTAGAGCATAGTGACTTTATCCACTCCACACAAGTCTTTGGCAGCCTTACCAACTCAGAAATCCTATCAGTGCATGAATATTCAAGGCATGAATTTGGAGAAACGAAGTTAGACATCCGCGGGATAACTTGGTTATAAGCCATCCATACAAGGGCACCGCTTTTCAGACTTCTTCACGTCAGCTCATTTCTCATTTCTCTTTGCAGGGGAGAGCATCCCGAATCTGCCTCAATTTGCCTTGAGCCTTCTTCTATCTGGCAGTGACGATTCATTTGTCTCCTCCATCGGGACATTCACGGCCAAAACTCCAGCGAAATTTGGCGTAATCCGATCGATCGTGCTGGCCATACTTCAGCCGTTCCAAGAACGAATCAAAGTCAGGTGCATTAATAATGTTAGAAAATGTGACAGATTTGGGGGTTGTCCAAGCGTAATAATATTCTTGTTTCTTTCTTCCTTCCGGGTTGTGTTTTGTTTTGTTTTGATTTGTTTTTATTGGGGTTACTGATTTTCTCTTTTAGTTGTTGACTGTATTTTCTGTTATCTTGTTGTTGTTGCTGTTGTTGTTGTTGTTGTTGTTGTTGTTGTTCTTGTTTTCCTTTGAGTGGGGGTACTTTTGATTTTTAGGGTGCATTTGCATTTTTTGTTTTGTTTTGTTGTTGTTGTTGTTGTTGTTTTGTTTTTGGTTTTTGTTGTTGTTGTTTTGTTTTTGTTTTTGTTTTTGTTTTTTGTTTTTTTATGTTTTTTCCCACCCGATATAAGTCAATGTTTGCCTTTTGACCAAAATGATAAAATAATTTTAAAATGAAAAATGAATGTATCTCTTACGTCCAACAGATGAACCCTTTAGATGCTGTTTGCTGAGGTCATGGACAAGACAAACGTAACTGCTCTTTTGTCCGAAACGGAATCGGACGATGACACAACTTACAGACCTGGACAGAATGGTCATCGTCTGGACGGACTATTGACCAAGGTGATTCTACATTTTGTTGTCTGTCATGCCGCTGAAGAAAAAAGTACATATTGAAAGCTTAAAGAATCTCTCCTGAGCTGCGACATTTCTACATTTAGAATTGATTGATGTACACAGCTAGATAACATTTTGTAGGAGGCATGAAACTCTTAAATCAAATGCACCTAAAAAAGGACGATCAGATGGCTCAAAAATTGGTTTTATTACTTAACTTCAATCAAAGACACAAAATTATATAACTTTAATATTTGGATTCGATGGATAAGAAGGCTTTGAATTGTCTTTTGGTAAATCGTATGTAAAGCTAGTTTCACAGGTCGTCGATACGATCCCTTTTTGAATTTCCTAATCATGAGGCACTTTGCAATTAAGATACTACTTGCTTGATAAATTGGTTTCTTCAACTTAGAGATGTTAGGGTTCAGAGTACAGGATAAATTTCTAGGGCGACTAAATTTCTTAATACGCATTGGAAAGTGATCCAATCAACCAAAGGGTAGGGATGGCTCTATATACTTTAGATTATAAATGTCTTAACGGTATACTGCTCCTCAATACTTACAAAATTTAATGCAACTTTACAACCCTGACAGTCCTCTGGTCATCCTCTGGCAGAACCTCATTTTTTGTTCCTAAAGGCAAGCCTAATGCTGGCATGCGGACTTTCGCTTATTTGGCCCACAAATGTGGAATTTTTTGTCTCAGAGAGTAAGAGAGTCATGCTCATTATCACTTTTTAAGCTGGGATTACTATTTAAGGAAAAATCATTTGTCACAGACCGAAAACATTTTGTATGTCTCCTCTACACGTCTTAGTAAAAAACTTTTTATAGATTTTAGTTACAATCGTATGAAAGTAATTATTGCATCATATTTCTTTCGTTCATTCCAATCGCTATTATTTTAAGTTTCCTGTAATAGCATACCTTAGCATATCATTAGGACTCCAGATTTCCTTTTCAAAATCAAATTACATTATACTTTGAAATTTAAAAAATAATTATATTTCATTTCATTCCCAGAATCGCCGAAATGAGAAATCTAAAATAGGGAGAACTCACATTATTTTAGGAATATTCCTTTTCGTATCATTACTTTTCAACATTGCATTCGTCATCTCGACGATTCTCAGGACCAGCAATGAAAAAACAAAAACACCAGCATGTCCTGCTCGGGTAATCTCCTCCAAATTAAATACGACAATTGAGACAAAAAAGCAAACGGAACTAGCAACAACATCATCAACAGCAGAAGCTACAACAAGCACGACAACGTCTCAGGAAGTCCTTGACGTCATGATGACGTCACCGGATCAAGCAGCTCAAGCAAAAAGCCCTGGCAGCCAATCAGAGAGCGATCCACCATGCAAGTCTTGTAATATCCCAGTCTGTACGAAGCCTGTTCAAATTTTAGAGAACGAAAGAGCAAAGGGGGATCCTGAAAGAAAGTTTGATAATGTGTTTGCCGATTTGACAAGTCAGGAAGTGGCCCAGGTCTACACATTTTTATCTCACAATCCAAACTTACAGGTAAAGTATATTTTATGTCTACATGGTATACATGTCAATCTTCTCGGAGGTTAAATTTGATGGTGTAGAAGATGAGAATTATCTTTTAATACGTTTTTGAAGTTTCTTCCTACAAAGTTCAGAAATAGGTCCTCGAAAAAGGGTTGTCTGAGTTGGCCATACTACCTACTTTTATCTTTAAAATGATTGAACGGATTGTTCTTCTATCCTGCTGACTTGCATTTCCACCCCAAAAATACTCAGCAAAAACTTCATGTGCAGGGTGACTCAAAAAAAAGCTCTCTGCAAAGTCTCTATAACTTCGTTTAAAAGGCAGCTACAGTAGCAAAAATTTGACACAATCATTGATATTTATAGCTCAAAATATGGCCTTTTTTTTAATCGAGGCCAAAATTAAATATGCGTTAAAATTCAAGAAGGTCGAGTAACTGTACAAAATTCAAACAAGAACGAAGTGAAAGTCTGACTTTTTAGACTTTGAAAGTGTGTAAAGCAATATAAAGGAAGTGAATAAAGGCATACTGAATACACTTTTCCAGAAAACAAAAGCTGTATTGATCATTGTTTACACACATTGTTTGCTGATTCCTCTACAGTCAAGTTCTTCCCAAAACTTCTGTAGCACTGAATTATAACGCTATTTTGTCACCCTGTGGGGATTTCCTTCCTCGTCCTCAAATCAAAAAGGGTCTACAAGTCCATTAGCATTTTAAGTCATCCATGCCATGCACTTGATAGAGTATAGGCGACGTTCATGGACATTATTAGGTGGATGAATTGACCAGTAAACCCAATTTTATTGAATTTAATTTTGGGCTCGATTTTTAAAAAGGGTCATATTTCGTTTTTCGCTACCATTTCCACATTTAAAAAGGTGTTTACAAAACTTTTCCAAACGTTTTGGCCATAAGTGTCATTGATTGTGTCAAATTTTCGTTGCTCTAGCTGCCTTTTAGACGAAGTTATAAAGACTTTACAGAGAGCGCTTTTTTATGTCACCCTGCCATAATGGCTGTGTAGAATGAATTTATCAATGCAGAATCAAAATGCTAGAGATTTCCTGGAGTGTATAGTTGTTTGTTGGAATATCTATATACAAAAAGGTAATGGGGATGTTAGTTTAAGTAGTAATCAATCTTTGTATCAAGGTCTTTACAACGTGGAACAATTTCCAGTACTTTATTTAATCGTAGGCAGATGGTGAGAATTTAGAGGGAGTCCAAAATACAGAATAAGTTCTCCCCACCCGTTAAGGTTACTTACTTTCTTACTTAAGCCTTATGACCCCAAAGGTGCAATTGAATCAATGCTGTTGCAGCTTCAAAGGTTTGAAGATATGTGCAAAAAATAGTACATAGCGACTGGTTGGACTGACGTTGATACGGAAAATTGAAGATCTAGGGGATAACTGACCGAAATTTAAAATCTTTAAATTTAATTTTGAAAATTCGGAATTTTGTGTCCTTCGGATATATTCCGGAAGTGAGTTCCATAATCTTGCTGTGTCGGGAAAAAATTAGTGAAGGTGTGCATTCACCCTAGAATATGTCAACTCATAGATCATTTCTGTCCGAGCATGTTTTTTTTTTTGGTGACTTTGCTGGTGTTGCAGTTTGCCCCTGCTGAGCTTTGTGTAGTAGAGTCGATTTCTGTCTCGCTCTTCTTTCCTTCAAGGGTGACCCTTTGCTCTGTAACATCAATTTTTTGATGTTTGTTGTGTTGTCATTTACATTGTTCACAAATCTATATGCCCTTCTTTGAATTTGTTCTATCTGCTTTGTGTTCTGTAGCGTGTGGGGATTCCATCCACAAGCGTATCAATCCAGGATGGGTCGGACGAATGCTTTGTCCTTTCTCTGGCAGGCCGTGGGCATGTTCTCAAGTTTACTTTTCAGGAAGCCATGTGTCTGGTTCGCTTCCAGGCATATTTTGCTTAAGTGGTGATCCCATGTCAGTTTTTCGTCAAGGGTCGCTCCTAAATTACTTGCTGTTGATGTTGGGTTTTTTTTCAAGTGATTCCCCATGGAAAGTGTATTTCGTATATATTTGTGTTTTGTTGTTCGTGATGGTGATGACTTAGCACTTCCTAGGTTCCAACTCCATTCTCCAGTCTCTTTCCAATTCCTCTAGGTCCTTTGGGTCTTTTTGAAGGATTTCAGCATCAGCGGGAGATTTCAGAAAGGTCATCCACTACTGTCCGCCATCCTCATCTGTCCTGGGCAATCCTTTACAGCTCTTTTCAGGCATAGACGGTCGGTCTGGCGTCGGCCTCAAGGTCCTTTCTCCAAGTGTTCTTAGGTCTTCATTCTTTTACTCCCCTCCCAACCCCCTCGGGGGTTTCTGGTCAAGGTCTGGCGGTTGATGTTGGATGGCGACTTCCTCAGTGTGTGCCATATCCACTTCCATCTTCTTCTATTGATCTCTTACTCAACTGGCACGTCGGGAGTTAATACCATTAACATGGTCATTTTCCTCATCTTTGGTTATTTTTAAAAATGAGCACTGGCACTGTCGACAAATTTATTATTGGTACATGATTCAATGGGTTCTCCAGTCGATGGTGTATATTGCAATAGCACGTCGCTTTGAGGGATAGCAGTACTTGAATCCACAAATCTACATCTCATTGAAACTCCTTGAGCTGGTTGACTTGATTTAATTATAAAAATTGTTCCATCTTCCAGATTGGATTGTCATCGGCAACTTGCAAAGTCTATGGAATAGAACTGCATGTGCCTAACAAAACAGAAGTGCTCTTGTACTTGGACAGCTATGCTCCAAAACCAACCAGAGAGGCGAGTGTGGTGGTAGAGTGTGTCCAGTTAGGCCTTGTGTATGAATACATCGTGGGACCTTTACCAAACCCTTCCTACTATGTGAAACATCCACGACGAAAGGGCCACACCGTGCCCTACAGGTGAGTTGTTATAACAGTATAGCTGAAACATGCAAATTTCTCTCTCTCTCTCTCTCTCTCTCTCTCTCTCTCTCCAAGGTGGACTGATGCCTCTCAAATCTTTATTCTTTATCAAGGTATGTAAAACCAATACATATATCTATATGTCAATTAATATGTAAATGTTAATTATTAAATGTGTAAGATAAGCAAAAAGCATTCAATTTTCCCCTCTCAACAGCTGTGACCCGCACAGCTTAGTCAGTTACACTAGTTACACAGAGTTTATCTCTTATATAAGAAATGAAAACTAAATATGAGGATGATTGCCCTTTTCCTAACAAGTCTCCAACTTGTCCATACATCTTGCCACCTCAATCCATATTTCAAAAACAAATTCCGTTATGGAATTTTGTGATATGAACCTTTTTAAAAGAGTTCAAATACAGCTGTATTTACATAACATTTTTTTCTTCATTAGATAGGCCCATTAACAATTTTCCTTTTTTCTGGAGAAACTGTCATCATGGACATCCAATGATGGAAATTATTTTCTGGTAGGCAAAACACCAAATCTTTTTCTAAGCCAATCACTGGTTCTTCTATCTTGAAACCACTGATTGCCTAATCTAGTTGGATGAACTGTCAACATAAAAATGAAAGGCATGTAGATATAAAAATCTTTAAAAACCCGTAAAAATGCAGTTAAAATTGGAAAAGACTGAAAATGAACATTAAACATAGGAGTGTAGAAGTGTTCTTAACAAAATTTACAAGACAAATTAAAAAAATGAAATCACTTCTGGATAGAGTCTTACATAGTGTCATTCTTGTCATAGTCACAGTGTTGGTTAGTGTCATTCTTTAACTGTAAAAGATCATCATGGATCAAATATTTGGAGATGTATGATCAGAGTGTCATTAAAAATGGTGCATTTATCTTATGCTTAGATCATATGAAAAACATGACAAACTTTCCTGACTTATGAGCAACAACTAATAAGAAAAATTAGAATGGTATCAAAGAGTGATCTTAAGAAAATTTGGAGTTATTTGCTTAGAGTTGATTATTCTTGAATAACGGCACAAATTTCCACTGCTAAAATTCAAAGTTTTGAGTTGGTTTTTCCCAGACACATAGACACCAATACAGAAAGACACTGAATGTTTCCTTGATTAGACACAATAGATCAAACACAATGTATTATGTCCCTTTGCTTAGAATGACTTAAAAATGAAGCAAAAGGACACTCACTACATTTACTCCCTTTTACTTTTATAATATTGGGATGCTTTCAATGTCCATACAAACAATATGTTCCCTGCTGATTTCGATGTCTTTTCACTACTCTGAAGCAAGTACAGTTCTTTGAACAAGTACTTAATTTTTTCCCATCCTTTTTCAATTTTCTTTTTAAATGAGAGGAGAAAAAACGAACCCCATCTATAGAAATAGTAAACACATCGTGTTTTCAACAACAGATTATCACAGTGGCAAAGACTCATTTATCCAGATTGAACATGGAAACGAATTTGTTTTTGCTTCTTACAAGCAAAAAAAAATTAATTTCTTTTGAAAGCTGGAAAAATCTGTTCTTTTCCTTCATTTCTCTGCATTGCTGCATTTTTGTTTTATTTAAGAGATGTACTGAATTCTGTCCATAACTTGACTTCCTTGAAATTTCAAAAGACACATAAAAACAAATTGGCAGCAATTCATAAAATATGAGTGAAAGATGGTATATGCGAGTTCAGACATCAATCACTTTTTGTTCTTCCTCAAAATTCCATAAACATCAATTCAGATGAATAAAATTCTGGAATTAGGAAATCACTGTCTAAATGCTGATGAAATTTTCAGTGCACTTAATGAGGGAAACACTTAAGATGAAACTGCTCAGATCCAGATAATCGCTATATAAATGCGGTCTTTACTTTATACGTTATATGTTCTTTCTTTCTTTTTTTTCTTTTAAATGGGGATGGGGCCATTTGTCAGCACATTACTTTTCATTCAGTATTAAAAGAAAAAACAAAACAAAGAAAACTTAACTAAAAATGTGACTCAAAATTACATTTGTTTCAGCACTGGAAAATGATGTCTGACTGATAGCGTACCAATATCATATAAATTTTGAAAATCTACAGCATCCAACATAAAAGCCCACAGTTTTATATTGTCATCCACATTAAACATTATTTACATGGCTAGCAAATGCAATGGAATTCAGGGACTAATGAGAAAAGAAATATACAAAATGTTAACAATTTTGCATGTAAAAAAGGAACAAGAGATGCATCTACCACTCTTTCGAAGTAAGCATGCAGCTAAATCCCCTCCAAGCCCACCAAAAGTACAACAACAAACAAACAAAACATATTCCCCTCACACCCCCACAAGTTCTACCACAATGAATGTGCCTGAAAGACAACCTAACATTCACTCTGGCTTCTCAAGCCAAGAAAAGCAGTAGTGTAATTTAATGGAAAATCAAATGATCTTAGTTATCAGCACACATCCATTAAAATTCCTGCATTGATAAAAGTGCTTTGACCAAATCATTTCTGCTGCTTCATTTAATAATAAAAAAAAACCACTAATAGTAAAACAAATTCTGCAACAAACAACCCCCCCCAAAAAAAAACAAAAAACAAAAAAAAACAAAAAAAAAATGACAACAAAAAGTCTTAACTGAAAGCAAACTGTTGCAAAAAAAAAGTAACAATAAAAAATAATAGTGGGGAAAATAAAAAAAACAACCCAAAAAACAAAAACACAATGATTCTGCAGAATAAAAGTGAAGAACAAAATCAAAAAGCTTGATTTGACTTTGAAGATTTTTGGCATTATGCGGCTTTGGATAAATCATTGACTTAGTATTTCTCTTCCATTCATGGATAAATATATACAAATAACCTCAAAAAGTTCATTCGATACAAGAACAACGAAACCAAAATACCCCCTTCCCCCTCTCCAACTCCACAGAATAACTTGAAAGGTGACATGAAAAAAAAAAAATTAAATACAAAATGAAACTAAAACCCATGCCAGCATAAAAATAAATTGAGCTTTTCTATAGCATTACACCCAATCTGTTCACAGGCCTTTTCCAACCAAATACCTTCTCAAACTCCTTGTGTAGTATAGAGATGCAGCCATTTTACAGGTGCATTTGCTCTAGCACATTGACAAGATTCTACTCTGTCTATGGTTGGGTACTCAAAAGCACTTCAGTGGGGTAAGGAATTGTGAGTAAATAGCCTTTCCCACAGACCAAACAACGCCAGGGCGCAGCTTGGATTTGAACTCAGAACCTCGTGGTTACAAGTCAAATGCCTTGAACCCAACAGAAACCCTGCCATTTTTAGGATGAATAGATACTTCTACATTTAATGTAAACACTGGCTCTTAAGATATCCACCCAAATGAAATATGACCTCCATAGTGCCCGTGCACTTTTTGCGTAAGTGAAAAATTTGCCATTTTTGGTTTTTCATCTATTCGGATGTAAACTTTTATGGCGCGTCCGACGGTGCTGCCTATGTACCGTACCATTTTTACATTATCTGAAGGAAATCAAAATGTGTATACAGTTGTGTCTCACAAAGTGTGCACACTCTGTGCTGCCAAAGTGCGTACAAAAATTTGAAATGAAATAATCAACTTTGAGGAAAAATATTTGATTTATTTACTCTCAGGTAAAACTATGAAAAACCACTTTCACAAAAAGTGCACGGGCACAACGATGTGTCGGCTTTGTGCTAAGGCCACCTTTGTGTGTACACCATCGTTAAAAGGGAAAAGTGACAATTTTCATCATTGCAACCAATCGATAATACATATTTGGAAACAAAAAGTCTTTTCTTGATGTAACAAATATTCATGCCTCTTCTTCTTCTTCATTTAAAGTAGTCCTTTTTGAGCCGAATCTGCTCGTTGGGCCGGATCTTACCCCAGTTTCTATAGCATGAAGCGGACAATGACAGATATCCATCACTCTCTGAATAGGATGCTAGTCTATTGCAGAGTACTTTCCCAGCCAAAGCTGTACCCATTTTTACCTGGGCCGAGTGAAGCAAAAGGGGTAAATTTTCTTGCTGAAGGGAAAAAAAAACAACGCATGTGTACAGAATCGAACCTGCTGCCTCTTGGTCAGCTGGTCAACGCTCTACCACTGAGCTACAGTGCCCCCTTCTTCATATATGCTGACTGATTCAGCTAGACTGAGTTTTACTGTCAACCTGTCAATGCTTGTCTACAAAAAACTTTAATATCTCAATCCCTTACCCTGAAAAAAAAAACAAAAAAAACCAAAACCAAACAAAAAAACCCAAATAAGGTCACTAATAAATTAAAAAAAAAACCCAGGAGCAGACAGAAAAAGAAAACTGTAACCTCCCCCACTAAAAAGGAAAAACAAATCAACAAAACAGCAAGTAAACATAGAGAGGACAATAAAATAAATCAGAACTGAAGAAAAAAATCCAGACAGAAATGAATAGTTAAAAAAAACAAAACAAAAACAAAAAAAGTTAATGAATATCCCCCTTAAAAAATCTTGGGCTCTGGATGATTAGGGAAACTTGATAGACATTTGACTAAAATCACAATCATCACAGGGCCAATAAAGTCAAAAGCAATGAACAAATTGATTAAAATTGCTCAAATGAAATCAACTGGCATATATTCTCACAACTGTCGGACACATATTTGTAAAGTAGTAAAAAGACAGTTTGATGGTTTGTAAATACATTATAAGCCTCATTTGAAACCTCTGATAGCCTATTCAACTCCCTGTTGATGCAAAATAGACTACAAAGTTCCACTCAAGAAACACATGTAGAATCTTTCTTAACCCTTAAACTGCCACATTCGACTGAAGTTGAAACTTCCTATTGCCACGTTCAGCGGAAGTAAAAAATGGTAGGGATCTGAAACTCAAAGCAAGCGCAGAAAAATAAGAAGCTAACAATTATCAGGAATGACTTCTCTTCCATTGTATTACACTTTCGCTGTTGCCTGAATTTTTTTGGGTTGATATTCTACAGTTTTGTGAAGTTCTGAGCTCTTATTGAACTGTTGACATTGGTTATTCCAAATTATACAGATAACAATGATGTTATTAGTCTTTGATAATTTGATTTTTGGGAAGATGTAACTGAAGATAATGAGCAATCACAGTCAAAAAGATGTGATCAAGCTATTCTATTCTATACCAATGAGACGCAGACTATGACAATGAAATGCTTGAGCTCAAAGGTTTAGATCTAGATCTAAATCAAGGGAGAAGGGCCGTGGTAATGTAACATGTGATTTAGGTCAGTAAAATTTGACTGCATTCGTGTATCCAGATGCATCGCATGTTGGTCAAACCTTCATAAGTCTATCTTGAAAATTTTGTAAAGTTATCTTGTGTCGCTTGGAAGACGTATCTTTTTTACAACCACAGTCATTTTCTTATGTGACCACTAAAAATTGTGGCGAACGGCATACATTAGTGAATAAAATGGGTGAAAATGTAAGGGTTAACCCTTAACATGCTAAGCATTTTGTATCCCACCTAATCCCCATTGCTAAAGGGTTTTGGAAAATTTCATCAAATATGGGTGCTTTTAGAAAAAAACATACAGCTTTGTAACTACAGCAGATAAAGCAACTGAAATTTTCAGGATGGGCACAGGGATGGATGAGCTACATATTAAAATGATTGGATATGCAAATGAGGTCACGTGATGATGGCAGCCATCTTGGAAATCTCATTAATATGCAAAAATGTACCATTGCATGTTATTATGTACCATTTCCATTGAAAAAAATGTTGATAAATGATTTTTTAAAAAATTCAAAACATGAGACAAATAAACTTGAAATAAAAAATGATTTGGCAATATTTTTTGGTTTTCTTTTAACTTTTCCATTGATATAAAATAAGAAAGGAATAACGAGCAAGAATGCAAAAAATTTGAACAGTAGCTTGACCAGTAAGTGAAGGGCACATTGTGTTTGTCTCTATTCCTCTTTTCTAGCACAATGTCTACTACCATAACTATAACATCTTTCTGGCTTGAATTAAAATCCACAATCCACTCCTGTGGATTGCCTGTTTCATTTTTAGTGAGCAAATCCCAAACCCATTCCAATTCATCCGGGCCATGCCCTCGTTCATGATTCACAGGGGTTGGCAGATCTCTAGATCACCCCCACGACCGACAACAACTCAATTAGATTGCTTAGCTGAATCAGTGTCAGTACTAGATTCCTCTGTTTCATTGTAACATTCATCTCCAGGGTCAATGTCATGACGATTAACATTGCTATCGTCGTCGAGGAATCCAAAATGTAAAGAAAGCAGCCTGGGCCTGAGCAGCGTGAAAAAATCGATGAATCGACAAGTGAATGGGCGAATGTCTGGCTGATAAAATTCATGAAGTGAGCTTGAGTCCACTTGAGACGCGTGACACTAGTCTATCAGTCTGGGGCCTTCGTTTTTCTTATCATTCGCCTCTTATATGGGGTCTATTGCCATCTTGCCTTTTGGCGAGGTTATCGTTCAGGATGCATTACGGCAATTCGCCTTTTGGCAAGCTTAGCATGTTAAGGGTTAAAGTACAAACTTGCACAGCAGATAGACCTGGTTACAAATGTGATATAAGGCAAAATTACATCTTCTGCCTTTAGAAAATCTTTCACAATGAACATATTATTTGTGGTATGAAACTGGTCATAGTATGACTGCATGTGTGTCACTATTCAGTGTGTATTAATTTTGTCTGTGTAATATCTATCAGCAATGTTCTTCACTGTAAAATTTGGCATAATGTTTAAATTCAGGACCATACATTACTTAAGTATGTGAAGTTTCAGTGAGCTAAATGCAAAATTAAGAATTTTATGCTGCCTTGAGTAGTTTTTCTAGTGTTTTAGTGCCAATTAGCAAAAATTGAACAGAGAGCCATGTTTGAGGTCTCCAATCGCGGTGAATTATTAACCATGTCATCTGAAGAAAATTAAGTGTGTACAATTATATAATCTAAAGAGGTCATAGGATTTGAGGGCTAGTGGACAGTGACAAATTCTAGGGTTGACTGAAATCACCATTTTATACTCAAATGAGCAGTTTTTGTTAGAAAGTCCAAAACAAAGAGAACAGAGCAAAATGATTTTTACTGTTCTTTGCATGCGCATTATTTGATTTACTAGATTACTAATCTTTGGTATACTTATGTTAGCGGTTCCTGTCAATATGTTTATGTAAACAGATGCTTCCAATGTAGTTTATTAATTTTTTTCGAAGACCAAAATAAACTAAAAAATTCATAACTTATTCATTTATCGTCCGATTTTGATGATTTAAAAACTGGAATGCT
>JAOYNN010530464.1:0-14501 GCA_025770095.1 Goniobranchus kuniei
CTACCCTCCTCATCAAGGTAAATTGATGGGGTTACCGGTTTAGTCGCTGATTGCCCGACGGATGCAGTTTAACGTCAGATATACCCAGGACACTGTTACTGCATACAATAAACGGTAAACCAATGTAAAGCAATAGAGATAGCAAACTATTTAATTACACAATAAGGATTGTTTACTACTTTAGAGGTACACCTTAGGGTTGGAAAGAGAAAATGCATATATCAATAACTTGTGTGACCTCCTTTTCGAGCGAAGACTTTAAAACATCTACATAACATCGATCGATGTAGGCTGTGCACATGGATTTCATTGTTGTTCCATAGTCCTGTGAGTCTACCCATAAGTTCATCAGCGTTTTCAGGTGTAGAATTCAGCTCCCTCAACTGACATCCCATCATATCCTACATTATGCTCGATGAGATTTAAATTGCCTGACACTGCTGCCATGGATCAATATGATTGACGTTGTGGACAAGGAACTCCCCTGTAATTCTTGCACTCAATTGGTCCCTTTCTGTATGCCGTTTAACGAGCAATAAACATAGACTATCAAATTTGTGTTTATCCACTTTTCAAAGCATTCGAAAAGACCAACAAATAGCCTACATTTTAAAGAAATATGCCACGCAATATTTTGGATTCTTCAATACACTGTGTTTGTGTAAAGTTTCTTTTGAACACCAACATATATACATAGTGACCATGCCTCATTCTCCCTCTTTGGTGGCTATCTGTGTCTAACAGCCAATTTTTTCTATGGTTTTGAGTTACCAAATTAAGTGATTTAGTAGTAGTTAAAAGGTTGTTTTTTGGTGTTTTTTTAATCAAAATTTTCACTTTAAAAAAAAGGAATTACTTGAACTTGCATTTAATTGATTTTCCTTCAACCTTTCAGGTGAAAGATGCTTTCAATGATTCACTGACATGCCAATGTGGGAAAGAAAATCTCAAAAAAGGTTTTAAAGGAAGTAGACATACAGATGCAGAGAACAATACATTCAATGAAGACACAGGATCTTCATCTATGCATGATACCTTTGTGTCTAATGTGTCTCTTTTAGAAAAATCTTTTGATAAAGATGGGAAGCATACTGAATCATTTCCGTTTTCTCCAATAAAGCCTCCGAGTAAGATGCAATGCATGACAAACAAAATACCCTTGGCATCTGCAGATACATCCTCTAACGTCTCCAATGCCAACTCACAAACTTCTCTAAATCAGTCTTCTCAAAAAAGTATTATTCAGGAAGTACCCAAACTAATAACTCATGTGCCTAAAGCTGTTCTCACACTACCTATCCAGGACGAATCCCAAAATGCATCTGACCAATGTCAGTTTGAGGAAAAGGAAACTATCACTGAGAAGAGAGTAAATAAAGGAAATGAAAAAAAAGTTTTTGGACTTTCTGATTTTGATGACAGTGAGCCAGATTTTTGTTTAAATGATGTAGTTGATGATTCTGTGATGAAATCAGTATTGAAAATATGTCAAGAACCTCTTGGTTGTGATAAGAAATTGCTTGAAGCCAAAGATCAAAATGATGAAAGTGGAACTGAAGAAAATATAACTCATAAGCAAACAGATAACGAGATTTTCACAGCAAATTCTGTGGATGCCAAAACTCAAGTGACACAACAAAACCACTCTAGTTCTATTCATTCTTGCTTTTTAAAAGCTCAAGATGCTAAAGTAAGTACAAAATACTCTAACAATGTTGATGACCATGAACAGTTTGTTGGAACTGTTTCTACTTCGTCCAATCATACTGTTTTCCTTGTGCCATTTGTGCCTACTGCTAATTCTAATAAGTGTACAGATACTTCTCTCAAGCAGAAAGAGAAGCAAGAACTCGGTTCAAGAAAGTTGCTAAAGAATAACCTTTTGCATAAGGTTGAAACTCAAGAAAAGGACAGTGGACTAAAGGAAGGCTCCTTGTCCAAAGGGTTTGAAGATTTTTCAAATACCAGTAGTAAATATTCAGAGCCATTGATGACAAAGGAGGCAAAATCCTTTGCTCCAGTAAGAACAAATTCAATGTTTTCAGCTCATGAAGAGCACAAGAATGATAATGAAACAATCAAATTGAAAAAGGCCAAACTATCTGTATGTGAAGTAGAAGCATCAGAATTGGACATGTCAGGTAATTCAAAGTCATTTTCAACACATATGAGTGAACATAATCTCATGAGTCCAAGTCATAGAACAAATGAGCTACAAACCTCAGGCTCAGAGTTTAGAGAAAATATTTTAGATGTAATCATTTATTCTGCAGAGAGAAATTTTACACATACTGAAGCAGAGCCTGTGGTTGAAAGTGGATTTGTGAACTCTTCTGAAGGTTCAGAAAGACTATTGCATAAGGAAAAATTAGTAGAATCAGCATTACATCCATCAAAACCTGAGGCAGAAGAAATGGAGGATGCAGGAAATTCAATTGGGAATTCTTTGGAGCTGGTTAATGAAACCATGAGTGAGCAGTTTAAAGATCCAAAACATTCTCCTAAGCCAGAGTCACATACCGCAGTTATCATTCACTCTTTTGAGAACGAGGAAAGGCTTGATAACAAATCTAAAGCAATTGATTCATCAGAAGTTACAACGTTATGTTCAGACACTACATTGAAACAACCGTCACTTGTAATGTCTGAAGATAATGTACAAAACACGTTGATACATCCTCTTGAAAATTTGACAGTACCTATGGATGATTCAACAAACACATCTGTAAATAGTCAAAGTGTGTCGATGGATGATACAAATACAAAAAACTCATCAGAACATACAGGTCAATGTGCGCCAGTGGATGATACATCAAATGCATCTGTACATACAAATCAACAGGCACCAATGGTTGATACAACAAATGTATCTATACATACACGTCAAAGTGTGCCAAGGGATGATTCAACAAACACATCTGTACATACAGGTCAGAGTGCACCAATGGATGATACAACAAATGTATCTGTAGATTTTATTCAAAGTGCACCAATGGATAATACAACAAACAAATCTTTAATTACAAGTCAATGTGCACCAATGGATGGTACAACAAACCCATCTGTGCATACAAGTCAGTGTGTGCCAATGGATGGTACAACAAACCCATCTGAACATACAAGTCAGTGTGTGCCAATGGATGGTACAACAACCTCATCTGTACATACAAGTCAAAGTGCGCCAATGGATGATACAACAAACCCATCTGTACATACAATTCAAAGTACACCAATATTCCACAATGGTGTAGTGCTATATACTGCACATCCCCACGATGTTTTAAATGCACCCAAAATAAATGTGTCTGTACATTCTGCTGATTCTGTATCAAAATCCAGATGTAGGCAGCAAAATACAGACTTGCACACTCCTGTACAGACAAGTCTTTCAACTGATGATGAACGAAAGACAGATATACAGTCTGTGAATACTTCTCAAAACAGCGCCGATATTCATTCTCTGGAGACATCCACAATAAAAACTGTAATTGATACAAATATCCAGTCTCCAGAAATAGTGCACCCTGAAATAGACGATCTCCTTGATATTGACGTAATGTCCTTAGAACATGATCCCATCTATGATGAAAATGAATCGCCAAATGTTTTCTCTGTCCAGATAGACTCAATCAATTTACCTAAGGAAACTGTTCCATGCCTGAAACATGAGGTGATTTTTGTAGGTGAGGTATCAAATGCGGACATGGGTTCTACAGAGCCTGAGGTTATAATAGTGGATGATTCATCAGATGTTGAATCAGGAGATACAATCCTTGTGAATGATGATTCAGATGTTGATTCTTTGGAGGTCTTAGACATAGATAGTACTCCTCATGTTCAGCAAGATCATTTTGGATCTCAAATGGTAAATACAGATCATAATTTCAAAGACACATTTATCAACAGCAGGATATCTGAACTAAATCTTAAAAAAGAAAATAACACACCACAAGACATTCAGAATCTTATGAAAGATGAGCCAAATCAAATTCTCCCTGTAGAAGATAAGCTGCTGAATAAGGTTGAAGAGTCTGATATGGATAAAGTTCTTTCAAAAAGCAAGCCACCATTTATGTTGTCCATTAAGGATGAAATACTTCCTATTCCTAAAGCTGAGCTGCATGAAAATGGCTTTTCTTTGGAAAAGGACCCATGTGAAGAGAGGATTACTGTGGGTAGCCATATGCATATCAAAAAGCATGAGCTGCATGAAGATGAGATGTCTGCTGAAACTGGATTATTGCTTGAAGATAAGTCACAGGAAGACGAAATATTAACAGATGATCAAAAGCATCCCAAAGAAAATGGCATACCCAACAGAGATGTCTTGAAGTCTATTGAAAGTCAAAAAATCACTGGAGAGCACAAGATGACTGTAGGATGTGAAAATCTACCTAAAGAAAATGAGAATCCTGCTGGAAATCAAAAAATTTTTGGAGGATCTGAGATGCCTGCTCAGGTGTTTGAAGAAGAAAATAAGATGCCCAGTCAAAGCCTAAAGCTTATTACAGGATCTGATAAAGTTCTAGAAAGTCGAATAATTTCTCAAGAAATTGAGATGCCAGTTGAAAATTATATGCTTCAGGGAGAAAATGGGTTACCTATAGGGAATCTTAAACCTGATGAGCAAGAAATGTCAGTAAGAAATCATACTTATCCTCAAGAAACACTGGTGTCTGTAGAAAATCAATCTCGTCCTGAAGAAACACAGATGTCTGTAGAAAATCAAACTCTTCCTGAAGAATCTCAAATGTCTGTCGAAAATCAAACTATTTCTGAAGAATTCCAGTTGTCTGTAGGAAATCAAACTCTTCTTGAAGAATCCCAGATCTCTGTTGAAAATCAAACTCTTCCTAAAGAATCTCAGATGTCTATGGAAAATCAAACTCTTCCTGAAGAATCTCAGAATTCTGTGGAAGATCAAACCCTTCCTGAAGAATCTCAGATGTCTGTGGAAAATCAGAATTCTCAAGAAACTCCTTATTCTGTGGAAAATCAGACCTGCCCTGAAGAAACTCAGAATTCCATGAAAAATCAAACCCTTCCTGAAGAAACTCAGAAGCCCAAAGAAAATCATTCTCTTCCCGAAGAAAATAAGATGTCTATAGAAATTCAAACTGTTACTGAAGAGCACCAAAATAAGCTTGTAGAATATCAGCAGCTTCCTCTGGGAAACCAAGAGCCTGTTGAAGTACATCAAGACGTACCTTTAAAAGATGCAAACCTTCCTGAGAAAAATGAAACGTCTTCTGATGAAAATCAAAAATGTCTTGAAGAAGAGATGCTTGTAGAAAATCAAACTCCTCCTCAAGAAATTGATATGTCTGCATACAGTAAGATATTTTCCAAAGAGAAATGGATGCCTGCAGAAAATCAAAAGCTATTGGGGGCATTTCAGGTCACTGTAGTAGAAAATCAAGAACGTTCTGAAGAAGATCATGATATCCCAGTAGAACAGCGCTGTGAAGATATAGAAGAAATAACAGTTGAAAATCAAACCTTTCCTAGAGAATATCAGACAATGCTAGCAGAAGATCAAAAACCTTCTAAGGATGATGAGATGTGTGTAGAAAATAAAAATCTTTCTGAAAGCAGTGAAATGCCAGGGGATCAAAAATATCCGGTCAAAGATAAGATAACTGTAGAAACTGAGATAAATGTAGAATGTACAGAAATTCCCAAAGATAATAAGATGCTTTTTGAGACTTTAACTCTTCCCCTAGAGACTGAGGTATATATAGACAATAACATGCTTCCTGAAGAACAAAGGTTGTTTGCAGAAAATCAAAACATTATTGAAAAAATTGATGAGTCGAAAGAAAATCAAGTTTTTGAAGAAACTCACATTATACACATAGAAAATCAAGAGCTTCCTGAAGAATATAAGGTTGCAGTTTTAGACAATCAAAAGCTCCTCGAGGAGCAACCGGTCACATTTTTAGAGAATCAAGAGCTTCCTGAGGAACATCAGGTTACAGTTTTAGAGAATCAAAAGCTTCCTGAGGAACATCAAGTTACAGTTTTAGAGAATCAAAAGCTTCCTGAGGAACAGCAGGTTACAATTTCAGAAAATCCAGAGCTTCCTGAGGAATATCAGATCACAGTTTTAGAGGATCAAAAGCTTCCTGATGATCATCAGCTTACAGCTTTAGGATTAGAGAACCAAGAACTTTCTAAAGAACATATGTTTACGCCTCTAGATAAGGAATATCTTCATGAGGAACATCTGGTTTCATCTTTAGAACATCAAACTCTTGTTCAAGCAACTGAAATGTCTGCAGGCAATGAGAAGTGTTTTGAAGAGGATGAGATGCCTGCAGAAAATCAAAAGAGTATTGAAGATAGTGAGATATCTGTAAGAAATCAAGAGCTTTCTGAAGATCTACAGGATGTGGCTAGAGAAAACCAAGACTCCCTTAATAAACATCAGGAGGGAACAGTTGAAAATAAAAAAACATTTAAAGAACATGAAGCAATGACTGGAATAAATCAGAAGCTTTTGGAAGAAAATGAGATACATGTACCTTTCATAAATCAGATTTCAGCTGTAAAATTGCCTGAAGGAACACTTTTGGAAAAAAATGCAATGAAAAAAGGGATGACTTTATCATTCATTGAAAGCATCAGAATAGGTGCTGAACAAACACAAGAACAAGACATGTTTTCATCACAAAAGAGTGGACTCACAAAGGCTTCTGCAGAAACAAAGCCAGATCAAACTGCAAATATTACTGATGGTGACCCAAATATTATTCATGAAGGAAATAGAGACAAGATTCAAACCCTTTGTATGGACGAAACCAAACCCTCCTCTCTGTCGACTATTTCAGTGCAAACACAGCCTATTTCAAGTAAAGGGTGTGAAGCTGAAAGTTATAGACAGCAAGAAACAAGAATAACAAATGATGTAAATCAAGGTGTAGACTCCACTGATGTTATTACAGCAGCAGCAAGAGAAGATTCAGAAGGAGCAGACTTTATAACAAGCACACCAATTGACAATAAGATCAACAATAATTTAAAGATAGGGCCTCTCAGAGGTGAAATTTTAAGTCCAGTCTTTGAGATAAGTGATGAAACTGCTTCCCACAATGTAAACATGGAAGAGTTCAATTCTGATGATAAATTACCTAACCTAAACAATACCCATGATGTTGGATCTGTTCAGAATGCACAGGGAGGAGGAGCTTGTCACCGCAAGGTTCTGTATAAAGAGGGAAAAACTGAAGATTATATGATCACAGAAAAAAATTCAGATAAGACACAGAATGTAACTGAAATTGGTTGTAATGAAACGCATGACTTAGATACAATTTGCGAGGATGAGACCCAGGATTTGAATGATTTATGTGAAGCTGAGACCCAGGATTTGAATAATGTATGTGAAGATGAGACTCAGGATTTGAATGAAATTCCTGAGGATGAGATGCAAGATTTGAATGGTAATCCTGAGGATGAGACACAGGATTTGAATGATAATCCTGAGGATGAGAGTCAAGATTTGAATGATGATAATCCTGAGGATGAGACGCAAGATTTGAATGATTATCCTGAGGATGAGACACAGGATTTGAATACTAATCTTGAAGATGAGACACAGGATTTGAATGTTTCTGAGCACGAGGTGCAGGATTTGAATGAAGTTTGTGGGAATGAGACACAGGATTTCAATGGAATTTCTAATAAGATGCAGGATTTGAAGGAAATTCATGAGGATGAGACACAGGATATGAAGGATATTTCCAAGGATGAGACTCAGGATTTGAAGGAAATTTGTGAGAATGAGACACAGGATTCCAATGAAATTTCTGAGGAAGCGACACAGGATTTGAATGAAAATTGTGATAATGAGTCACAGAATTGGAAGGATGTTGGTGGGGATGAGAAGCAGAATTTGAAGGAAATATGTGAGGAAGAGACACAAGATTTCAATGAAATTTCTGAGTATGAGACCCAAGATTTCAATAAAAATTCTGAAGAAAGGATAAAGGATTTGAAGGAAATTTGTGAGGTGGAGAAACAAAATTGGAAGGATGTTGGTGGGGATGAAAAGCAGGATTTGAAGGAAATTTGTGATGACAGGTCACAGGAAATAAAGAAAATTTCTGAGGACAAAATACAGGAAATAAAGGAAGTTTCTGCGGATGAAATACAGGATTTGAAGGAAATTTCTGAGGATAAAATACAGGATTTGAAGGAAATTTCTGAGGAGGAGACACAAAATTGGAAGAATGTTGGTGGGGATGAAAAGCAAGATTTAAAGGAAATTTGTCAGGATGAGATGCATGATATGAAAGGAAGTTCCGGGATTGAGACACTGGATATGCAGGAAATTTCTGAGAATGAAAAACAAGAAAGTGAAGAGAAGCAGTTGACTTTATCAACTTGTGTTGAGCAGACAGGTGGGAGTAAGATTGCCTCCAATAAACATAACCACAAGACTCTGACCACTAATATCATATTTGAAGAAAGTCATGAAAACCCAATGATTGATAATGGAAATGAAAAGTCTGAAAAACTGCAAAAAGAAAATGTTTCTGAAATTGATAGAATTGAGTTACATGAAAAGGGAGGGATCAAAACAAATGCAACAACTGTAAATGAAAGTGATGAGTTTTTAAATTATGAAAATCATGAAAACATTGCAGATAGATTCCTTACAGAAGACATCAAGTTGAACAGAACAGAAAGAATGATGAGTGAAAATTATCCTCAAGGCAATGAAGAGAGGACTGAACATTTCCATGAAAACAAATCATATAAAAGCATCACTGAAAAAGAAGAGGAAGAAGACAAGATGGATATCCAGCAGAAATTTTGTGGTGCACACTCTAGAACTATTCCTCAATCAAAAGAAGTAAGTCAAATTGCACCTGATGTTAATCACCCTCTTATACTGAATGACTATGATGAAGGAACAAGAGAAGAGGAGGTCAAAATAAACTTGATGAGGACAAAGTTTCATCAAAGAGATATCTGTTCTAGGTCACCTATGCATTCAGATGATCTATTTATCCATCCAGACCAAACCATTTTGAGGGCAGGCATCCCATGTCAGTCTCAGCCAGGGGTGCAGGCTGAAGGTCTTGAGACAAAAATAATTGAAGAGATTGATCCTCTGCTAGAAGATAAGAAACTCAGCTCTTCTTTTGACCTCAGCTGTGAGATTGAATTCAAGGATGAAGAAGACTTACATTTATATTGGTCACAAACTAGCAGTAACGATGTCTCAACAGAATCTGATTCTCAAACAACAGGAAATTCACAAACCCTTGCAACATATGTCCGTCAAGCTGCAAATAAAGTTGATGAAAGCTGTGACAAGGTGTCTTATGATATCAATTTAACAAAAGTAAATTCTGGATCTAACCCTTGCAAGCAAAATTCTACCTCATATTTGTATCAAGACATTAATCCTAATGAAAACGTGCCGTCCTGTGAAGGTCCTTCAAATCAAGCACCAAATGTTGATATTGATACAGTTTGTTTGAAGCAGGAAGGGGATACTCATGTACTTGATGTGGAACAAAATAAAGGAACAAACCTTAATGTCTTCCCATCTGAACATAAGACTGAAAGAGAAAATGTTTCTTTACCTGTAAATTTAGAATTTGGCAAAGCAAAAGAAAGTGAACCCTCAATAAAGCAGATATCAAGTCTGCCCTCAATTAAGCAAAACTTTGATGTTGATGGACTTGTTTCTGATCAGGAAACAGCATGTATAAATGTTCCTGCTGCTGATCAGACATTAAATGTTGTAGATGGCACCCTAACTTCAGACAAGGAAACAGGCCTAATCCAATCATCTGCCAAACAGGGAACTGAAATTTGTTCATTAGATCAAGACTGTGATTTGAGGAAAAGTACATTCACAGCAGAGAAGGAAAGAGTCAGTAAAACGTATGTTGTAAACCAAAACGCCCAAATCCCATCTCAAGATGAAAGAACAGACTTTGGTTGTAAACTGTCTTCAAAGTTGGAAAAAGATCACAGTGAGCAACAGAATCTCATAGATCAAGAAATTGGCCTAGAAGAGGATGTTCCTATACAAAATGAGGAAGAGGATTGTGATACTGTCAGTGTGGTCTGTATGAAAGGGAGGGAATCTTACACTGACGTGTCATCTAGAAAAGAAATGATTAGTAATATTGCCATAGACGCAGCAAAAGGAGTTTTATCTCTTAGTTGTGATTGTCAAGGTCCAGAAGCTGAAACCATGTGTGATGGTATGGTATCCAAAGTAAGACCAGATATCAATCAAACTTTGAAATCAGGTATGGGTTGTGATGATACCGTTTCCAAATCAGATAAAGACAGATCCTCTATGATAAATGTTCTTGGGGAAAAGGAAGCCAGCATGGACAGTCTGATTTCTCTCAAAGATAAAGGAGCAGACTTGAAACAAAAACCCATCAGATCTGATACCTGGACTGAAAAAGAAATCTGTCCTGAATTTACTATGTCTGAGCAAAAGGAAGATGCAGAATTGGTACAAAGAAAGGACGAGAGGCATAAAACTGAGGTGCTGGCAACTGTTTCTTATGGTATTGAACTAACTGGAGATCTTAAAAATGAAAATTTAAAAACACATTCGCATGTTATAAAAACAGAAGCTATGTCTAACAACGATGCAGTGAAAGAAAACCTCGTCTCTTTGAAGCGAGAGATGGCCTTCACAAGTCTGTCAGAAAACCCCCCACAGTTGGATGGAAGATTGGAGGATACAGATTTGTTTCATAATGGAAGTCTGGAAAATCAAAAACACTCTCAAGAAGTTTTAGTAAAAGATTCCTCACCAGAATTGCATCTCTCAAATGATTTGCATCCTAGAGTAAATAAAGATTCAAAGAAATTGTCGCATAAGGATCTGGATGCAGAGGCTGAGGAAATTGTAGAAAGCGATAATGAATATATCAAGAGAAAAAGGGAATACTGTGTTGAAGACAATGAGGAGGAACTCTCTGAAAAAAGACCCAGAATTGAAAGTTGGGATTCAACCCATTTGGCGCCCTCATCAGCTCATTTGATTGATATTGAATTATCTAGGATTTCTGCAGGAGAAGAGGCCACCTCAAGCTTTGCACATGGAGTAACAGCCAGTAAACAATTTGAAAAGGATAGTTTTGATTTATCAAGTAACTCTCACACTCCGTTATCGTCTCAGTCTTCTAATGTAGACACTCAGACAAGAAACACATCAGATCAATCCAGTAAGGACAGTTTAAACACATCATGGTTGGACGATGGATCAGAGCAAGCAGATATCTATAATGACGAGTCAGAGTTTACAATTGATAAAACTGCACAGAAATCAGAGGACACATCAGTATCATCTTCATACAAGCAGGAGGAATTGTGTTTGTCAATAAACGAAGACTGTTTTGACATTGCTGGTCTGAGAAAGAAAAGAAAGCGGGAACAACTGCTTACAGGTAAAAAGATTAGGTATTCTTTTTCTTTGCTGCAAAATTTACATGTGCAAATCTTTCCTCCCTATGAGGATTTTGAAGTCTTAAACAGAGATGTAGAATAGGCTGAATGCCAGATCTCGCCCCCTACCCCTACCCCGCGATATGAATCATAAAAGGCAACTAAGAGTTAAGCAAAAGCTTCTTTCATCAGTCCTTTTATGTCTACTCTGTTGTCAGGGGAGGAGACATATTTAGTTTGTTTATTTGGTGTTTTAGGGCTCTTTTTGACCACAAAGGTCATATCAGCGCTTGGGCATATTTAGTTACGATATATATCCGATTTGTGACAAGTGCATGAAATAGTCTCAGAGTTACCATCTTAGGATAGTACTTAAGCATACAAAATCCTGTGTGGTTGTACGTAGTTCACAATTTGCAGTTTTGACACACACACACACACACACTCCACCAACACACACACACGCACACATTTTACTTAGATTTGAATAACTTGTAACTTTTCTTGATCATATTTTGTTAATTGGTGAATGTTAACATATTAAGGGATATTTTATAACAGTTTTTGCGCGCATTGATACATAATCTCTATCAGTCAATAGTTTGTGTGCTCTTTGACTATGAGTTTTTGGACCAAGTTAAACGTCAAAAACTGTATAGAAAACAATACGAAGCTACCTTTGTTAATGAGAGACAGATGCATACACAGAGATGATTTTTATGAAGGACCATGTTTGATGAAGATTGTAAAAATTTCTATGAAAACGACTTAAGGATACAGTTTTAACTTGTTTTGTTAAGACTGTTAAAATGACACATGCATGTAATTTTGCAAAGGTCGTAAAAATCACTCGCAGTAATATTAACTTGATTAGGCAGTGTTTGCTGATGCCATGAAATAAAAGGGGATGGAAAGAAGAATCATGAAATAGCGTCAGACAAACTCTTCAATACAAATGAAATAAATACGTTCTTTTTACCTTTTCTTCAGCAATTGTCAATGAATTGCTGAACCTCAACAAAGAAATCAGGACAGCCTTGGCAAAGGAAAATCCTGTAAGTTTCAAATCATTTGTCCTCTCAAAAGTATCTATATATTTATTCAGGCCCAATGCATTATGTTAGTTTGATATCAATTCTGACTGTGTTTTAAAAAATCCAACCCAAGTCTTTATTTAGATCTAAGAACAATAGCTCTTGTGTTGCATTTTCATCTCTCTTCCTTCCTCTTTCCATATCATTAATGTGACATAACTTCCCTCAATTCATATATGTCTTTTTTATTTAAACAAAACAAACTGTCACATGTCAAGCCTATAACTCTACTGCTTTTTGATAATATTTTAGGGCAAAATACCTGTATTTGAAGTGGTGACTTTTTTGTGTTATTTTCATTGCACCTCTATCTTCATATATTATTCCTTCATTGATGTTATTGCTTGTTTGTTTTTTTTGTTTGTTTTTTTTACTTTTTCTCTAAAGTTAATGGATATGTTATATTATGTAAAAATAAAACTCCTGTCATACTTTATAATGGGCATACAAATTCCAATTATTTGTCTGAATCAAGTTAGTTGATTTTCTCTACGAGGGGCAAATGAGTTCAGGGTCAACCATGCTGCCAAAATTGATAAATTTCAGGTTTTTATTAAGGTTTAGTTTATGTGCTGTTTTTCAATACATTATGATTGGTTGTGTTTAATTCTCCCCAAAACAGAACATCACTAAAGCTGTTTCTGCACTTGAAGATGTGGAGGACCTTCCCATCAATGAATCTGTGCTGAAAAAATGTCCTGCTATAATGGATACTCTCCTTAAAGTAAGGCTAGAATTCATTGAAATTACATTCATGAGTTTTCTTATAATAATGATGGTATTTAGATATTGGTTTGTTTGTTTTTTCAAGTGCACTTTTAAAACAAACAGTGTCTACAATAAGCATCTTCAGGCTCCATACGATATTGGAGAGTATTAGCCTAGCCTAGCCCTTCATGTCTGTATTATATTATAGTAGCTTATTTGATTATCATCAGCTGAGTCCATCAAACAGGCTCAAATGTGGGCTTCCATTTTGTGGAAGTTTCAAAGTATCAAGACAGCCATAGACTAGATCTAAATAGTAAGACCCCCTTCAGATGACATAAGCCCCTCTCTTCTCCTTTCAGTTTATCCCGCTGTCTGCAGCGTCGCCGTGTCGAATGCCACAGCTCCATAGTTTCCAGTCCATTGCGTCTTCCTCTTCCAGGCCTAACACTCTGATGTTGTCAGGCATGCCCTTTTTCCGATTTTAACCGGAAATCCGTCTTTTCCAAAATTTCTGGCCACGGATATTTCTCCAGTCGAACCTCCAGTTAGCCTGAAAAATTTTAGCCAGAGCTTTTTGCTCTTCGTCGCCTGGCCCGGAAGTTCCTGCGTGTCAGAAATCTAAAGGAAGTTATTTATTACCTGGACCCATACCCGTACTCATTCCTACTTCTTCCTTCCAAATATCCGTACATTGCGTTTTTGCCGCTCACAATACTAAATCAATGCGTTGAACAAAAAAATGTGTCAACATAAATAATAATAATAATAATAACAATAATAATCATAGTGGTTTGTATGGCGCCTTTTCTCAAACAGCTCAAGGTGCCTCACAAGCCCCTAAAGTAATACAGGGGGGGATTTACAATAACATGGGACCCCGAGAAAATTTTTTTGTAGAAAATAACAAACATCCCATGTTTCCTTCATGGTTCACCATAATATGATGTCCTACCTACCATGAGAAGCAGTGAGAGAGAGAGGGGGAAGGGCTTGGCTACCGTCGGAAACAATATTGTATTGTGTTGAACTGCAAGTTTAATTTCTAAGTGTTCATGCCTACAATGATAACACTTGATAATGCTGGTCACAGTGGCACAGTGGTAGTGCAACCAGTGATAGTGCATTGGTCTTGCAACCAAAAGGTCATAGGATTGATTCCCGGTGTGGGCATTGTGATTTATCCCTTGGGCAAGATTCTTCTTCTTCAGGTACCGTGTCTGAAACAGACATTGGCGATCATGTTCCTCCACTCATACCTGTCCTCAG
>JAOYNN010530575.1:0-14498 GCA_025770095.1 Goniobranchus kuniei
AGAGTGTGAGAGAGAGAGAGAGAGAGAGAGAGAGAGAGCGAGCGAGCGAGAGAGAGAGTTCTAGGATAAAGATAAAACTACAGAAGAAGAGAACACCGAGTCCATTATAAAAAAAAAACAAATCAAAGCACGCTAACATAATTTTTCACAGAATGAGGATATACATAACAGTAAAACAAAGAGACGCACAGATCAAGAAAAGATATCGCACTTAGGCCTAGATTAATTTAGTGAACAGAAACTGAAACTTGCATCAGTGTGTAGCAGTAAGGCTTTGTTTAGTACATGTGTACAATTGTTCAATTTCTTTAATTAAATAAAGCATCAACACTTTTGGCTATTGTTTGGTATCAAATCAATGGTAAATTTGACATAGAATAAGAATGTGACCTTAAAAATGTGATTTATTTAACTTTTTGTAGTTGTTTTTTCTGTGCCACTCCCCCTTGACTCAGACCCTAGGTGAAAATATTAGGAGCGGCAAATATTTTCAACCCCGATCCGCGCCGGTGGCCTGGCCCTAGGATATCGCCCATCCATGCACGGGTTTACAGGGGTTTTCAAGAACAAAGGTCTAAACCCTTGCCAAACACAAACATCTATGGGGGCTATAAGGGTTAAATATTGACCAGAATGTAAATAGGCAAACCAGCCTATTCTGTTTTCGACTGAAATTAAATTCCAATCACTGCTTACCCTTTCTTCCGATGCCAAGGTGTTCATGTTGAGTCGGTAGATTGTCTTGTTAACCAAACTCATCATGTCTTCATTCTGCTGTTTGAAAGCACGGCTCAGCTCCTCAAGATATCTACAAACAAGAAGGCCAAAACAAAATACACAGTTAGACTGCTACGGTATGTAAAGTGTCATATTTCATGGCAGCAAATCTAATTAGTGTGATAGAACTATTGAACCTACCAAGAGAAAAGAAAAGGAGAATAAAAAAAAAAACAACTAAGAGCTTTGTGACTGGCAGGGGATAGAAGAAATATATGTTTTTGGTTTTGCATTAAATGTTAATACAGCAAATATGGCAATGGATTATTACTTCCCCCAAGAAGACAAGAAAAAGGTTAGAGGAAGACCCACAACTACACTACGAACAACATTGAATGATGACCTTAAAAGTGTACCAGGAAAGACTAAAGAAGTTAAAACAAGAACAGGTTATGAGATGCTAAGAGACATTGCCCAAACAAGAACAGAATGGTTTGCGTTTACATCACAGATACAGAAAACAGTGAACGTGTGAAAAATGAAAGAAAAAACTTTTGAACTTTTATATGGTGCTAAATCCACTAAATGTAATCAAAGCGCATTACAAGTGTTCCCCCTACAAACCTTTTCCAACCAAATATCTACTCAACTCCAGTTGGAGTGTACAGAGATGCAGCCATTTCTCTCTAGCATACTCACAAGATCTTCCTCTGCCTATGGTGAGGTACTCAATAACACTTGAGTGGGGTGAGGAAATGTATGTAAATAGCTTTTCCCAAGGACTAAACAGCACCACTGCCCGGCCTGGCCTCAAACTTGAACCCCTGTGGTTACAAGTCTAAAGCACTGACCTCACAGCCACGCTGCCACAAAGAGAAAGAGAACCGCAGGTGTAACGTACTTCTTCAATTTTTACAGTAAACACGAATCAGATAGATCTAGGATTCCTATACCAAAGTTGTATAGAGTTTACTAGTTATAATCTTGGGTTTTTTTTCTTTGGATTTCCTCAAACTTAATGAAATTTTGAGTTAAAGGGATGAAATTTTGAATACTAAAATGAAGTAAAAAATGTCAACAGCATCCTACAAATGAATTTCCAACATTGAGTACAGAAAACTAGACACAAATTGAACATTATAAACCTTTGATACAAATGGAATATAATAGAAATTATCAAAGGTATGTATCTGAAGAATGTACACAGCCAAGGGGAGTTAAAGTGACAAATTTTGAATGTTAAAACAGGAACAATGAAAATCATGACTAGAAAAGAATAGCCAGTGTGGCAGCTTGGTTGTGAGGTAAAGGGGTTGGACTTGCAACCGCGAGGTTTTGACTTCGAGGCCGTGCCCTGCCGTGGCACTGTTTAGTCCTTGGAAAAGCTATTTACACTCATTTTCCTCACCCCACTCAGGTGCTACTGAGTACCCGACCATCGGCAGAGGAGGATCTTGTCAGTATGCTAGAGCAAGTGCGCCTGTAAAATGGCTGCATCTCTGTATACCCGACATGGAGCTGAGAAGATATTTGCCTAGAAAAAGGCCTGTCGGGGAAAACCTGCACAACACTTCAAGCACAGAGTGGATCTAGCGCGATATGAAAGCTCAAATTTCTTTTTTTTTTTAATGAGATTGCAAGACATTTCAAGTTCAAACTTAGTCTTGCAACCTATCGATACAAATGTTTACACTGAAAGTAGGTCATGAAGGCCTTGACATAGAACCACAGTTGCGGTTTGAACATGAGCCTCTGCAGGGTTAAGATGTCAGCATCCTTCCACAATTGCCTACATCGATTCTTCAGGGTTTTAGGTTATCATGCTCACTTAAACCAGTATACAGCGATATACATATTATTTTGCATTCAAACTTTTTGGAGACATTTAATACTCTATCAATGGATAACATTATTGTTTTAAAACCATAAACGATCACCTGATAAAAATGAAATAATGTATTTTTGTTTTGTTTTTTTCAAAACTGCCAAAATTGATCTAGGCCATTGTGGAATGCTGCTGACATAGTGTAATATTTTATTTTTAAAAATAAACAAAAACGGTTTTTACTTTTTGGTCATGGAGACGTTCAACTCCAAAGCCACAATGCGGTTGTTGAGTTTGATAAAGGAAGCATCTCGTTTGGAGTTAAACGTGACCGGGACTTTCACTAAATCTACTGGCCGATGGTCTGCAGGCGGACTGCGGGTCATATTTTCTGATTTCTGCTGAGTGGAGAGTGGCAAGGCCTCCTCCTTGTCGCCAGACTTATCATTGAGGGTTCCAGAAGAGATGTCTTTGGGTGGAGGAATGTCTTGTGGCAGCTTGGTGGTTGCCGTCTCCGGTGGCAAAGTGTTTTCTGGCATATCCTGGACACTTGTGGTTGGAGATGGCGACACCTGGTGGCGAAATCGGTAAAAGGGGAAGAAAACGAAAACTTCTTTAAGTAGAATGTTTTTGACATTGCTATATTGACTGGGCCATAAAGACAAAGCCTATTTACAATGGACTTCAGGCATTGTTATCTTGTTGTTTTTGTCTATACAAATGAGTACTTATAGTATTGGCAAGGGGGGGGGGGATGTAATTGACACTCTGTCAATTACAAATATTTGAGACTGTCTCTAGCAGACCTTTAAAATATTCATCAACGTTTTTTGATAAGTATTATGTATTGAGACCTCAAAATCTGGTTAACTGTACTTTGATATGTTACTATGTTTTAATACAGATGGATGTACATGGATTATGATTGATGTTAAGTACCCTAAGCCCAGACTGATTGGGATAACAGCGTTACATACGTGTACATTGTTGTTGTTGTTGTTGTTGAGAGTTGTTTTGGAATGAGAAGATGCAAAACCAGGTTTGCACCAGAAATGTAAGTGACATGGTGAGATTTCGTCTACACCACAACTGCAAGGCACCGCTGTTGTGTCCTAAGATAAAGTGCTTTACTCTGTTTATCTCACTTGTCTCAGGTGTGAATGAGTACCTGTGTGTAGGCAGTGAATCATCTCATCAGAATGCTAGTGCAATGCAATTTTAAAGCCCCTCCACAGTGTGCTCTCCAAGGAATTAGAGAGGTTGCCAGATTGCAGGGGGTAGTGGGATGGAAAGGACACTTTGAAGAGGTGGAATCGCCGTTTAAAAGGAAGGGTCGGGATAAGATAAAAAGGGAGATTATATTTTTTTTTAAATATGTGGATCGGTGTCTTTCTTGCGGGGGCGGAAGCTGGTGAACGCGGTAAAGGCCGCAAGCGACCTTCACGGGAAGACATGGGAAGGAAGACATTTGGAAGACAGATACTAGATAATACCATCCGTTGGTTTGTACGGGACGATAAGATAAGCCTATCTACGGAAATGAGGCGCAGGGGTGTTGGAATGGCTTACTACGCCTAAACAGGTAAAACAGGGAAGAGGGAGTGATGGAGCTACTCGTACATGATCGAAGTGACAGAGAAAAAAGAGAGAAGCAACATAGTCAAGGGACAGAGCGAGAATCGACAAAGACGTTGGTCAAAGATAATACACACAAAGGACAGAATTTACTGAGCTCAGACCCGAGGCAACATGCCTACAAGAGAAGAGGCTAAGATGAAGGACAGAGATGATAGAGACAGCGGACACAGCCGAGATGACAGAGCTAAGGTGTCGATTATAAGTAGATAATTGTAACTAAAGCATTACGATTTTACGGACATGTTTAAACTTCAGAGGTGACAGATACAAAAGAACACAGAGGTCACAGACAAAACATAGCGGCGACAAACCCAGAAGGCAATGGCGTCAGAGAAAAAGACAGAGCTGACAGAGACGAAGGACAGAGATGCGAGAACAAAGGACCGAGGCGACAGAGACAAATGTCAGAGGTGACATATACAAAGGACAGAGAGGTCACAGACAAAACATAGAGGCGCCAAATTCAGAAGGCAGAGGCGTCAGGGGAAAAGGACAGAGGTGACAGAGACAAAGGACAGAGATGACAGAGCTAAGAACAGAGGCGAAAGAGACAAATGTCACAGGTGACAGATACAAAGGACGCAGAGGTCACAGACAAAAGATAGAGGCGACAAACCCAGAAGGCAGAGGCGTTAGAGAAAAAGGACAGAAGTGACAGAGACAAAGGACAGAGATGACAGAGATAAAGGACAGAAGTGACAGAGACAAAGGACAGAGGTGACCGAGACAAAGGACAGAAAAAAACAGAGACAAAGGACAGAGATGACAGAGACAAAGGACAGAGGTGACAGAGACAATGGACAGAGGTGACAGAGACAAAGGACAGAGATGACAGAGACAAAGGACAGAGGTAACAGAGACAAAGGAAAGAGATGGCGGAAACAAAGGACAGAGATGACAGAGACAAACGACAGAGGTGACAGAGACAAACGACAGAGATGACAGAGACAAAGGACAGAGATGGCGGACACAAAGGACATAGATGACGGAAACAACGGACAGAGGTGGTCGAGACAGAGGACATAGATGGCGGACACAAAGGACATAGATGACGGAAACATTGGACAGAGGTGGTAGAGACAAAGGACAGTGGTGACAGAGACAAAGGACAAAGATGGCGGGCACAAAGGACATAGATGACGGAAACAACGGACAGAGGTGGTAGAGACAGAGGACAGAGGTGACAGAGACAAAGGACAGAGATGGCTGAGACAAAGGACAGAGAAGACAGAGACAACGGACAGAGGACGAATGTGTGTCGTTCGCCTAACCGGCAAGACGTGTTTTGTGCTGCTCCATGATCTCTCTGTGATATTCAAATTTTTACTGTGGATTTACGCCTCTCCCATCATTCTGTTTTATGTTTTCATTCTTGGGACCCTAAGGAACACTTTGGTCTTATTTGTGTAGATTATAAATAGATAATTCTAACTACATCATTACGTTTTTACGGAAATTTTAGACTTCCCAATTATTATACAAAACCATTTTTATACTACTGTCATTGATGAATTTCAGTCACCACGCGTTACCTTCATAGAACGATAAAGTTCCATGCAAATGTTAACTGTGACAAACCCCCGAGGCCTCGACCGAGTAGGGGCGGTGTATGTAGAAGACGCCATATCATCGTTCAGGTAAACAATCGGCCTCCTGCCAAATAGAGTTCACCAAGACCACCGTCATGTTTGAAAACGATCTCAGTTGATACAGAAAAGGAAACTATCAGCATAAACAATAACAAAACCATGTCATGTCCAGATACCCATGAACCAATGGGCATAAACAAAACTTTAGCTAGACTAAAAACTGATTACAAGCCTCTGAACAACACTGACAAAGAGAACTCTAAATCTACTGACAGCCTAAGAATGCTCATTATTACTTTTCAAAATCTGTGGGGCAATAAAGAAGAGATGTGCAACCTTATACAAATAACTGAAACCGACATATAATCATAGAATTTGAGACGTTAAAGAATCAAATAAGGAATGATGAACTTGGAATCTCTGACAATTTTGAAATATATCGGGAGGACAGAAAAAATCAATGTAAAAGAGGAGAAGGCGGAATAATCATTGGAATAAGAAGAACACACTCTAGTGAAATGCTGCCCATCAAAGATGACAATACACCTGTTGTATTTTGTAAGATCAAATTGAACAAGAAAGCATAATTCATAATCGATGCAGCTTATAGACAACCAAACAATAATATCGAGACCTCAAAAAAGATGTGTGATATAATAAACCAGGTCTCAAAAGAAAACAGAAAATCGACTATCAGGATAGGGGTTGCTTCAATCTTCCAGATATCAATTGGGAAGACAACTCAATCCTAGATGATGATAGATATCCAACAGAACTAAATAATCTAATCTTAGAAACATTTTCAGATAATGGCCTCACTAACCACCCTTCTATTATTGCAAAAGTCTCCATCCTACCGGGACTTGGAGATCATGACATAGCACAAGTTGATAGCAGGATTAAACCGAAAAAGAAAAGAACCATACATTTATGGAAGCAAGCAAACATTGAAAAGATGAAATCAGAAACCAGGCAATTTACTAAAGAATTCTTAGATAAGCATCTTAGTAACACTGAGACCAGTATTCACTGGGATGATTTTGAAACAAATATGAAATGAATCATGGATGAAAATGTGCCCAAGTAATGTACAACAAATAATCAAAAATACATCAACCATGGATTAACAGCAAGACCAAAAAAACAAAACAAACAACAACCGACAACAAAAAACTCGTGAGAAAGAAGAAGAGATTTTATTTGAGAACAAAAACTACCGGCAGTGACAAAGCAAAGAGAGATTTCAAAGAAATCAAGGCAAAGGCACAAGAGAATGCCGCAAGGCCCATCGTGATTATGTAAAAAACATACTGAACGACACCTCAAACAATAATAAAAAGCCCTGGTCCTACATCAAAAATATGAAAAGGGAATGACATAGGAATTGAGTCCCTAAAAGATAAAAACAGCACGTTTCAGTATGATCCTAAAACGAAAGCTGACATTCTCAATCACTAGTTCTCATCTGTCTTCTCGTCGGACACAACCAAACATCAAGTCACCGATAAAAGCGACGAGCAGATTCAAACTGGCAGGCCTCGAATGAAGGACACAAAAAACACAACCGATGGTGTCCAGAAACTGCTAAAAAACCTAAAAGAAGATAGAGCAACAGGTCCCGATAATATATCAGCCAAACTGCTTTAATGTGTGCCGACCAAATAGCCCCGGCACACACACAAATCTTCCAAAGTTCACTTAACCGAAGAAAGGTACCTGAAAACTGGAAGCAAGCAAACATAACGCATATCTATACAAAGGGCGACAAAACGAATTCAGAGAATTACAGGCTTGTCTTCATCACCTCTATCCCATGTAAATTGCTTGAACACATAATTTTCTCAAACGTGATGGACCATCTGGAAAAACACGAAATACTGACAGATGTACAGCATGGTTTTAGAAGAAAAAGATCCTGTGAAACACAGCTGATAACGAACTGCGATGATTTAGTGGAGAACATTAACAACAATCTCCAATCTCCAAACGGACGCAATCCTGTTGGATTTCTGTAAAGCATTCGATAAAGTTAGTCATCTCAAGCTGTTCCAGAAACTAAGTAATTACGGAATTCAGAAAGAAATTCTCAAGTGGATTAAAGGCTTTCTGTCAAACAGGAGCCAAACCGTCGTAATTGATGGGAGTACGATCAGAAACAGCTCCGGTGTTGTCAGGTGTACCTCAGGGAACCGTCCTGGGCCCGCTGTTGTTCCTTGTTTATATAAATGATATGGCTGAAAGAATACCGCCAGGCAAATTTCTCAAGCTTTTCACCGACCACAGCCTGCTATATCCAATAATTCGGAATGCCAAAGATTTACAAATTCTCCAACATGATCTGCATGAGTTGCAAAATGGGAGGGTGAAAATAGTATGGAATTTCACCCCCCAAAAGTGTTTGGTCTTGAAGATTACAAACAAAAAGAAGACCATTCAATCTAGTATAGAATCCACGACAAAATACTGGATGAGGTTACTAAAGCAAAATATCTCGGCATAAAAATTAACAACAAATTGACATGGAAACATCACATCACTAATATCTGTAACAAGGCAAATTCTACACTTGGATCCATCACAAGAAATTTGTATGCAGCAAACAAGGAAATCAAATTGAAATGCTTCAAAAGTTCTGTCAGACCCATGTTGGAATATAGCAGTGCAGTATGGGATTCTTACTACATTTACTTGAAAGAAATCCGTGAAATAGAATCAATACAAAGAGGGCTTTAAAATTCATAAACGGCATAATTACAAATCAGAATAACAGTACAAAAAGCGCAACACGAGAAAGAGAACACTTCAATTTTGATCTAAGTTTGGACACACTGCATGAGAGAAGGAAAAGAAACAAGATCGACTTACTATTAAAAGGCTTTAATAATGAAGTAAAAATGCCCCTGGATAGATTCAGAATAAACCCAAGAAAGCAGCCGAAATTCGTCGTTCTGCAGTCACGGATGAACGCACATCTTCACTCGTTCGTGCCCTCCACCATAAGATTATGGAATGATGAGAGAGAGGGCACCAACTAAGATCTCTGTAAATTGCTGAGGAATCTTTACCAAAATTACTGAAGTTTAGGCAAAATCCAGGGAGAAGAAGAAAAAGAAGAAGTTTATGGGGGTGCTGTGTTGAATCAAGTAGTATAAGTTAAGCTAGAAGGTCAAAGTCACAAGAAAAAAGCAAGGTCACAAGAAATAAACAGGATAAAACTAATGTAGGCTAAATCTTAAAAACATCACCCTTTTGGCATGTTAGCATGAACAATCTGTAACAATGTGCACCTATAATATGTTTATGGGGGCTCTGAGTTCAATCAAGTAGTCTAGTTCAAGCTGAAAGGTCAAGGTCAAAGGATAAAAGCAAGGCACAAGACAAAACATGATAAAACTAATGCAACTCTCTAAAATATCACCCTTTTGGCATGCTATCATGAACAATCTGTTATAACATGCTCCTTTTATTGTTTATGGGGGCGTTGAGCTCAATCAAGTAGTCTAATTTAAGCTAGAAGGTCAAGGTCACAAGAAAAGAACAGGATGAAAATAATGTAAATCTTTAAAATATCACCATTGTGGCATGCTATCATGAACAATCCATTACAATATGCTCCTTTTGCATGTTTATGGGGGCGCTGAATTCAATAAAGTAGTCTAATTTAAGGTAGAAGGTCAAGGTCACAAGAAAAAAGCAATGTCACAATGTTCATATGAGGATTTTTTTAGCGAACAGTTTCGTGTTCAGTAGGATCCAAGGAACAATAAAAGATCAATGTGGGATCTGAGGGAAGGAGTGAATTGAAACCTTATCTAGCTGACGGACAGAGATAAGCTGATTGCACTTTCATCTAGAGCATCTGTCATTCCTGAAGTTGAATGCGATGTCCTGAACGCCGAGAAGATTGGAAAGAAAGAAATGTAATCTTTTGAGGAAAGCAGGCTAAAGACTGGAACCAATAAAAAAAAACACACAAAAAAACCCAACTGAATGCAATGGAAAACAGGAACAAAAAAGTAATTTTGTAGTCCAGGAAAAACAAAGGATTTGTTTTTCAAACATAAAGCAAACATTGCCTCCCAGATGTTCGTCAAGTCTCAACAATTTGACTCCCAAATTCACTTGCTACAAAATCAAACGTTGTTCTTATATGACAAAGAATGCACAAGAACTGCCAAGAAATTATATCAAGTATTTGGAGAAGAAAAGAAAAGGAGAGGGTGACAAGATGACTCTTTAAGTTGAATATAAAATGGCCAAGGGAGTGGAGTAAATTTCTGTCCAACGATGACAGCCAGAAACAATTCATTGGATGTTGCATAGAGTGGGGACGAATGATGTTCTTACTGAAAAGCTGACCGACAGAAATATCATACTGATAAATAATGGCCCGGCTTTTGCTTTGAGATCCGATGACGGGAAGCAGAAAACAGTTGAAGAAATTGAATCTTGGAGATCGTCACGAGAAGAAACTGACTCAAGAGTAATTCTGTACAATCTCTAGGCAAGCAAACAGCGGTAAGACAGCACAAGTGCATTCCGTGCCAAGGGGAAGGTCAAACCACTGCTACTTCTTTTGAGGACGACAACTTTGTTCCTGTGTTTGCCCGCCTTGGGGGAGCATGGGAGATTGCTGACGATGAGCTAGCTGGCTTGGAATGTTTTGTATGCCATTTGTATGGAGCAAAAACAGAGACGAGTGCTGATGAAGTGGGGGTACTGCTTATGAGAAAGAAGACGGATGGAAAGTGGTGAACTGAATGGGAACGTAATATCGATTTGGGAGTCATGCCACCGGGTCAGACTGTACTTCACCGACATATCAACTTGGTCAACAAAAAATGTGTTAAACGCGCCAGTAAGTTCATTTTTAGGGATGTCGGTTGGGAGTCCTTTTGTTTTCTTTTTGCGAGTCATATCACCAAGAAAACTGAAGAGTTCGTGTTGATGAATCACATTCATTGACATTATGAAGCTATTTTTCCACAGAGGTATTTTTTCTTCTCTGTTTTAATAATTTGAATGGTTTTATTTTTCTGAAAATTGAAAATTTCTTTATGTACAGTAAGGCCTGTTTTCTTAAATATTCTTCCATCCGTACATTTTTGTAGTTTTTCATTACTTGTACCCAACATGGCAATATCATTGGCAAAGTCGAGGACAAATGATAGCATACACAGAGAAACGATGTAGCAGATCCTTTCGGCGCAAGGAATTCCAACGAAAATTATAAATGTGATTACAGCATTATACAGTCAGACAAAATGCATTGTAAAACTCTTCTAAAGATACTTTATTGGCATCTGTGATTTCTTTCCACTCTTCGTAAGCTCATTTATTATCTTATAGACGGTTCTTGTATAATTTTCTTCAGGCTGAAACTAAAACGAACCAACAAAGGAAACACAAAAGGCTGCTGAAAGATCATTTGACATTACAAAACTTGAAGATAAATCCATCCAGTAATGCTATGCAATAGAACTCAAGAACAATTTTGAAGCCCAAACAATAAATGATGACAGTGACAATCATGAGAACGATCAACAAAGTGGTTTGCAAAATCAAAACTACAGAAATGATGATACAGAAATTCAATGGACAATATTTAAAGATGCCATCATACGGAGTGCTGATAGCGTCATTGGAAGAAAACGAGGACGCAAAACTGAACAATGGATTTCAATTAAATCCTGGGAATTAATCAATGAAAGAAAGGAAGGACGAAAGGAGGAAGGCAACCCCCCAAAAAAAACCCCAACAAAACAAAAAACAAAACAAAAACAAAAACAAAACAAAAACAAAACAAAAAACAACAACAAACAAACAACAAAACAAACAGCAACAAAAAAGAACCCACCAACAAACACGATGGGAAGACAACCTCCAGGAGTGGACAGGACGGCCCCTCCTTAAGACCCTGAGACTAGCCGAAAGCAGAGAAGACTGGAGGAGGGTTGACAAGACATCAGTGGTGTCCCTACAGCCCCCTACCAATACGAGATAAAGGAAAGGAAGGAAGGGCCCTAATCCGCACATCAGTCTGGTCAGGTAAATCATTAAAAGTGCATTACCCGAGGACAAAACGCCGATATTTTGTGCTTATGGACCTGCCGGCACCGGCAAGACTTGAACCCGCTAAATCACACCACAGATCAGAGAAATATACATTATTCTCTCTAATATGTGGGTCACATACACCTTTCTTGACCATCATAGTGAACGCCTATTGACTTTCGACTCGAGCCAATTTGCAGCACTGAGCTGCCGGCTACATGTGTCTCTCTGATTACATGCAAAGTATAAGACTGGGATCATAAAAAGTCAGCAATGTTTTTGTCATCATCATCATCATCATCATCATCATCATCATCATCATCATCATCATCATCATCATCATCATCATCATCCTCCTCCTCCTCCTCCTCATCATCATCATCATCACCATCACCATCATCATTATCGTTATCATTATCATCATCAACATCATCAACATCATCATCAACATCATTATCATCATCACCATCATCATCATTATTATCATCATCATTATCACCATCATTATCATTATCATCATCATCACCATCATCATTATCCCCATCATCATCATCACTATCATCATCACCATCATCATCATCCTCCTCCTCCTCATCATTATTATCATCATCATTGCCTTATCGCCCTGGCCAGGGTAGAGGTGACCATCAAACACTTTCCACTCCTCCCTGTCCTGAGCCAGTTTTTTAAGACCATCCCAAGTCTTTCCACTTCTCCATACATCATCTTCTCTTACTCTTATCCAGGTTCCCGGTGGCCTCTCCCCTTCGATCTCTTGCCCTGAGGGTTCTTTCTCCGGTGCTTTCTTTGTCATACTGCTATCATGTTTCCTAGGGGTGTGGCCAATCCCACTCTTTCCCATTTCTTCCCTTACAGAAGTCTGCCTTGTAGGTCTCCATACTTCTTCATTTGTGCACGGTGGAAAGTGTAAAATCTTTCTTGCCCCTGAACTTCCGCGGTCGCACGGCTTCAATTGGTATATCACACAACCAACCTTGAATGTGATGCAACATGCAATGACATGCTGGATTACAGATATACTTCAATCATTTGGAATAAACTGTGCACCAAATTTAGAAAATCTAAAACAATGCTTTAACTGATACATGCAGAAATGCCTACCAATTACATGATATAAAGTTGTAATCCATTTTAAAAATGTGTATTTCCATGATAAATTGTGTAGTTATATAATCTTTCTGTTGCTGCCAAACTTTGAAAAAGATTCCATATGCTTTGGAGGAAACAATGAGTCATCAACCTGCTCCAATACAATTAACTATTGTTTCCTTAATATTTTTTAAGATGTCCTGACACTGTTTAAATAGTGTCCTCTCATAGTTCTAAATATATGTTTCCTTTCACCTCTTTGGGACGTTGCAGGTAAGTTTAATGCTTACCTCCTGAGTTTGTATTAAAAAAAAAATAAAACCACGACTCAATCACATTCTATTGATTATGTTCCTTTATTGTTATAATCGCCATGATAGGCCTGCCGTAAAAGTTCGGCTTTGTGATCTATTTAAGTAATCGTATGTCACAAGCAGTCAATGTTTTAGATTGTAGCAGCAATGATATACACTCTCTCTCTCTCTCTCTCTCTCTCTCTCTCTCTCTCTCTCTCTCTCTCTCTCTCTCTCTCACACACACACACACACACACACACTCACCACACTTGCACACAATATACATCACCAAACATAAGATTATGAGCTCAATCTGAAGGCCTACAGAGGCAACACCAACGCCTTATTAGGTCTAAAATAATATTACCATGCCTATTACTATTGTGCTCTCTCTCGCTCTCTCTCTCTCTCTCACATACACACACACACAATATATGACCTACACTGTTTCCATTCCTTACAAACACACACATGCATACAGGCTGCAACATGAGGCCGTGCTGAAACAGGCCTAGGCCAATAGGTCTGCATAGACCTACCAGTACTGTGCAGTAAGATTTTTTTTTCCATAGCCAGCTCGATAATCAAGTCATGGTGCGCTATACAATTTGAGCTTCGCAAAACGCGTATTTTTCTCTCTCAGTAATATAATAAATCTATACATGTAGATCTAATTATGAAACAAGTGGATTCTTCTCATGAGCGGCCCGAGCGGAATTGAGCCGCGATTCTCGGCCGATAGCAGGGCAGTCGCGGATCCTATCCCAACACCTGAGTTGCCGCGGATCCTACCCGACACCTGAGTTGCCGCAGATATCCGCGGATCCGCGGAAAACTTTCCACCCTGAGTCTAGGACTAGGCTGATCACGTGGTTTGGGTCAATCTTGACCTGTTTGAGGCAGCGTGCGAGTTTTCGATTTTTTTCACTGTTATTACACTAGCCAACAAACAAGGCCTTTACAGCAAAAACTACTATAGCTGCAAAGTTCATATTCTGGGATTTTGTGCAAGACAGGTTTGAGGAAGCATATTTAGTAGCTTGTGGTATAGATCACATTACGAGATGAGTTATTAATCAATAAGGAACCCTTCGGGTCAATTTTGACCCCCCCGATCGAGGCGGCGTGTGTCTTCGATTTTTATAATTTTCATAACCCTAGCCAACAAACACGGCCTTTACAGCAAAACTATTATAGCTGCAAAGTTCATATTCTGGGATTTTGTGCAAGATAGGTTTGAGGAAGCATATTTAGCAGCTTGGGGTATAG
>JAOYNN010530685.1:0-14491 GCA_025770095.1 Goniobranchus kuniei
TTTTTTTTTTTTTTTTTTTTTTTTTTTTTTTTTTTTTTTTTTTTTTTTTTTTAATGAATTTATGAACACAATTTGCCTCTTGTTTCTTGTATATGAAAGACATGTTGAGTACAAAGATATTTCATTTCTGCTTGAATTTTACCATAGGCTGGATTCACTGCCTTGCATCTGGCTGCTCAGAATGGACACAATGAAAGCTCAAGGGTTTTAATCTATGCAGGTTGTGGAACTGATCTAAAAAACAATGTGAGTTAAATTGGTATATGTGAATGCTGTGTAATATACTTACAAAAACGTACAAGATTTAGGTTATCCTCTTGTCATATTTTTACTGTTGGTCATGTCATGATTGTTGTCTTTACATTTCTTTTGGCTGTCTTCCTACTCAATAAAAGAAGAGAAAAAAAAAGGAGCTTTTACATAGCTATATCTACTATATGTGCTCATTGTGATGTGCAATTTATGTTTAATTGTTTAAATCTCAGTAATTCCTTTTATAAATAGTTTATACTGTTTCCCTTAAATGAATATTGAGGTTGGAATGCGTCTAAAATATAGATGTCTACATGGAGATCTCATCCAACTTTATAATATTGTCCATAAGATTGATGATGTGACATCATCTTATTACTTCCAATATTCACCTAATACTTTCACACGGTGATAAGTTCAAAATCTATGTCACTAGATGTGCAACGGCAATTAGACAAAATTCTTTTATATGTCATACAATCAATACATGGAACAATCTTAAGTTTGAAACCAAAAAGGCAAAATCCTTGACTGACTTCAAGGTCCCTTAGGATTATGAGTGGATTAACTTGAGATGTCTGTTTGATTAATGATATTTCCTGTACATGTGAAACTGCTTACTATTCCGTTGAACTATTTAATGAATGCTTGTAATTTCCACAAAATTTTCTTTGCTATGTTTTTCAATCATGTGTCACTTATGATTATAATATGTACATTTCTCAGATGTGTTGTTTTAAAAACAATAGGAGGTCTTCCTTAAAGTACAAAATTATTCTTGTCAGGAAATCTTCCTTAAAGTACAATTAATTCAAGGCATGAAATCCTCCTTGGCGTACTGTCCAGAATGGAGCATGAATTAAGCACAAATTCATACATGGCCAGAGATGGTCCTCCTCTTTTAAGAGTAAGCTTTGAGTGCAAGAAATCAAAAAAAGGCCTCATCACAATTAAAGAATTCTTTGTACCATTTTATTAATTGAAATATGGTAGTAATAATACTAATAATATGTAGCTCGTAGATAATATGATTTTTTGTCATCTTTTTTCCAGTATGGTGACACAGCCCTGCATACAGCAGCTCGGTACGGCCATGCTGGAGTAGCACGGATTCTTATCAGTGCCAAGTGTCGTCTGAATGAACAGAACAAGGTGAGGCTTGACATTCAGTTTCAATTTTTATTTTTCATAAGGAAAGGAGTATAATGTCAATGACCCGATGGTTAATTCATCCAACCTCTGACAGGGAAGTCTGTGATTCATTTTCCTCACTCCAACTACAGGTAAAGTGGGGTTCCAGATGTATCTAATGGAGAGAAATGTGATGACAGGTGTTTTGTCCATGGATATTGAGAATATCATCACTTATTCCATTTAACAGTACAACAACAGGAAGCAAAGAATTGACTCCTACCAGCCTGTATGGCCTCAAAAGGAGCACATTAATTCTAGAAGTGCTTGACTCACTAACCAGATGTGTCATCCATATTTTATGGATCGGCCGGTGAAGTTTGATTAACAACACTTTGACAGCTCATGTGTTTGCATAGGATAGAGTAAATTTGATGCTCTATTACAAAGCTGAGCCAAGGTGGTAGCTTAACATAACTTGCAAACCCATTGGCTCATTTCCAAAGCATACTAGATGTGTCACTTCCAGTCAGTTTCCATTTATGGAACAGTAAAATTTTCCATTGAAGAATGTCAGGGCCCTATGCTCTCTACATATAGAGCCATCTTAAAAAATGTTTGTCTTATGTATATAAGTTCACCGCACTCTTCATGTTGCCAAAATTATTTGCGTCATCTGTATAAAAAACATAAGTGAGCCATTAGGGTTAAAGATTTTTTTGTAATTGTTGTCTTTTTTATCATCTTTAGTTTTCAGGATTGTTAACCGTAGTATAAATTGAAAACAAGTTAAGCAGTATGAAGTCGAGATTTTCATATGCATTCCTTAAATATTTCTTCTTTCACGTAACTGTCCCTCAGCCATAAATGGTACTTATTTACATAATTAAATTACTTTCTTCTAGTCATAACTAGTCACTTTATGAGTCACTGTATTCCAAACATTCCTTTGTTTCAACAGAATGGGGACACCTCCTTGCACATTGCTTCAGCTTTGAAGAGACGAAAAATTGCCAAAATCCTAGTCGAATCTGGCATGGATGTAAACATTTTGAACAAGGTACAGTGAGATGTGCGAAGAGGGATGGCAGTATTCTGGACATATGATCATGGCCAGTTGATTTTTGAATTCCTTTCCTCTCCTTTTCTTTCAATTTATCTCATTATGGCTCATCAGAATGGATCCTTGGTCTCCAACTAGTCCTGTTCAATACATCAGTCTGTCTCATAGCAAAAGCCATCGTATCTTCTTCAGTTCCATCCATATACATTCTCCTCAGCCTTACTCTTATTCTCCTATTTGGTAGTATGTGAAATGTGAATATGTTGAGCAGTTGTACTTCTTTGTGGTGAAGTGTTTACCACAAAAGGTATTGATTTTAAATTTGTGTTAAGATTATATTATATATTATGCTTTAAAACTTTTTTGTTGTTGTCTGTTCCATCAAATCGTGATATTTTTCTAAGTCATTTTTAATTTTTGCTTTCATCTCTATAATTACATTTAACTCGAACATTTTTGGTCACAATTTGTTCATGTTTAGAACTTTTTAATGTTCATATATATGAGTTACTGCTGTGGATTCCCCTAAATTTTTTAAATTTCCATAATGCCTTTACTTGCCTCATGCTGATGGAACTAGCATTATTTTGCTATCAAAATTTAAAATGTTTCCTCATCTTTCTTTTTTGTCACATACCAGCAAGGTGAAACGGCCATGGATGTTGCCAAAAGGAAAGATCATCCTGAGATAGTTCTGATCATTTCCACATACACGCCATCTATGGTAAGCAGTAACAGACAATTTTTATACTGCTAAGTTCATTATCGTATCCGTCAGTTTTGGCTGACTAGCAAAATTATGCTGCTTTGTCACTCTTTTCCCCATCAGCTCCATTAATCCAATTGCTATATGATTTATTCTTCTGGGTAAAAATAAGAAAATGTCATAGAGAAAAGGCATACTGAAGAGAAAATTAATGAAGCCATGATTCAAATTGATTAAGCAAGCCACATTTCCCATTTTATATTTCCTTTATACCTGACCTTTTACCCCTGTCCCTACTTTTGCTTCCTACGTGCAATTTTAATTCTATCACATTTTGTGATTATTGTCTTCATCCCATTGATAGGCTTTTCAGCTGATGCTTGATACCCATCCCTGTGCTATAGGACTTTGAATGAATTAGAATGAATAATAGTCACTTACATGGTGTTTTTTCTCTATGAGAACTCAAAGCGCCTGAAACAGCAAAAATTATTTTAAACGTAATGCACAAAACATCACAGAAAACGACACTACTGAAAAAGAAAAGTATTTTAAATATGTCTTTCTAAAAATGTGTCTTAAGGGACTTCTTAAAAGTTTCCAAGGAGGAGAGTTTCCACAACATTCATCCAAGTCATTCCACAATTGAGGAGCACACACAGAAAATGCTCTCCCACCAAAACAAGTAAAAATACAAGGTTTACTAAGATAATTAAATTATTAGATCTTAAATGTAGGCTTTGAATATGGAGATAAAAGCTCACTTTGGCTTATAAACTTCAGGTCCTGTAAAGGTTGATTTTAAATGTTTTATCATTTTAGCCGTCCCCACAAAGGCCCATACATTCTGCCCGTCGCCATGGTGATGGAGGATTTGGAGTGACTTTCAAAGATGAAATCGAGCTTGCCGATGGTCCTGTAGTGTGTCCAGACGAAGATTTGCCAATAAAAGCAGAACCCCAAAAACCTGAAAAGGAACGTTTCCTTTTCTTTTTCAAAAAGAAGAAAAAGGTTTGTTTACTTTAATTTTCTTTACTTTCTTATAATTGGAAATAAGTATTGATACATTGTCTGTTTCATTTTTAATTTTGTGGTTTTCATCTTAAAACTTAGATTTAATTAATGTGTATGATTTTCCCCTGTCCTGAGGTACCAGTACCTGAACCCAGGCAACATATGGTCAAAGTTTTAGTATTTGACCTTGTTATTGACACTTGACATCATCTTTGCTAAGGGCAGTTTACATTTGTGAAAAAATTGATCATGAATAATATATTTATCAAATCCTTGATAAGGGAATTATTTTTTATTTTTGTTGAAAATATTGAGGAAATTTGCAAATGTTCACAGGGAAAATATTTCATCAAAGTAGTTTAAATAGATTTTCGTTCATTTGAAAATTAAAAATTTAGTTTAAAGTATTGGGGAAATTTAGTGTTCAAATAGCAAAATATCACATGGCAGGTAGTTTGATAACTGTACTCACTATTTTCCCCGAACTTTATCATAATTATATATTTTTGATATTCAGAAATTAAAGAAATAATAGGTGACAATTTTTAATACCTGGTACATTTGGAGTAAGCTTAGTACTCGATTAACGACATTTGTTTGAATTTATTTCATTTTCAAGGACAAAGAAAAAGAAAAGAATGTTCAACCCAATCTGGCAAACACAGAGAATGAGAGGCATCACAAATCCACTCCTGACATTCACCAGCAACATCAGCAGCATTCCAATAAACCAGCGGTCCATGGGTTTTTCTCACAGTACATTCCAAGAGAGGGTGTGCAGTTGTACAGAGATCTGGCTGGAAATATTAAACAGGTAAGTCCCGTTTCCTTCTTGTTGTCGTGTCAGGATATATGCCATCTTATGCCTAAAGGGGGGCACTGTGTTTTTTCCTTAAGCAAGAAAATTTACCCGTATTGCTTCACTCGATCAAGTGAAATTGGGTACAGCTTTGGCTGGAAAAAGTACTCTGCAATAGATTCGCATCCTATTCAGTGAGGTGGATGAATCTGTTACTGTCCACTTCATACTAATAGAACACAGGATAAGCTCTGACCCAATGAGCCGATTCCGTTCATTAAAAAAAAATGTGTAAATGAGGTCATCATTGTCATCAGCTTTATTTCCTATTACACCCTGTGCTGTTAAGAGCAGCAACAACAAAGGCTGTCCACTTTTGGATCAGTGTTGTGCCAGTTAAGTCAGTCTTTTCATGTAAATCTGGGCCTCCCTCTCCTTCTTGTCTCATCCAGTGTGGTACCTTCCCATTAGAATTATGATTTTGAGAAATATGGATTGTTTTTGATTGATTGTGGATTATGCCCTGTACATCCCATGGAGATGATCTGAGGGCTTTCTTGGTATCAGTTTTTCTTTACTATCTGAATTTGGACTTCCCTCCTAGTGTTTGACAGAGTTTAAAATATCTTTAATACAATGTTTAAAAAGTGAGGGTTCTCACACTTTATTATAACTTTGGATGTCTTTTAAAATACCCAAGTTGTTATAAGGTTCCACATCGTGAAAGAAATATGAAAAAAAAAAAAAAACAACAACCCCAAACAAAGATACATTGAATGCCATCTTCATCATTGACATAGATTTCACCATTAGTAATGAAATTCTGTTAAGAAAGTTCAAATTTTTCACTGTATGTGAATAAATATGTGGTTTGAAATATTGCAAAAATGACAATAAAATTATTCATCTCTAGGTTGTCAGATACATTTTCTACCCTTGTGATGGCTGATACAATAAAGGATTTTAATGAAAATTTAGCTATCAGTTGCTTGATAAAAGTGTATCATGTCCATCTCAAGAGCCATCAAAACAAACACTTTGCAATAGTAATCTATGTGGGTCAACATTAAACATAAAATAGAAATCAGAAGATCGTGTTTGATGATCTGAAGGCTTAAAGGTGGTGGACAAAATTGTAATTTTAAAAAAAATATTTGTACCCCACTCAGTGCTTTCACCCTTAAACACCTTGAAAGAAATCAGAATTTTTCACAAAAATCAATCGTCTCATATAGAATCCTTTTCCAAAAAAGAAATGAAGAATTGCAGTTTTCATTTCCCACTAAGGACAAAGTTTTCCCAAAACTTCCCAATTTCATAATCCTTTTGTCTACATGAATCTATCTCTGTGGTCACTTTATGGTGGAGTATTCAAATGTAGCAGGGGAAAATTTGTGTGCATTGCATGACTTTAAAATACTAACAGGATTACTTGCTGTATACTGCTGAGCACATTTTCAATTTCCATATTAAAAGTGTTAGGAAATCCTAGGCGATTATTGCAGTGCAAAGTTTGGGTTTTGATTTGATGGCCATTCTTGATAAGAGTGTTTGTTTTTCTCTTTGGTTGTTTTTTTTTTTCTATTTGCGGGAGCACGATTTTTTTGTTTTTGTTAGTCAATCATCCCAACATTTTGTTACCTTTGATTGTTATTTAGTGTTATGCATGCTGCTTATTTTAAATGCTTCTTTTCCCCTTTGACAATTATGGTTTTTCTGAATTTTAATTGCTGCTACATTTGTTCCCTCTTTTTGATGAGCCCATTATGTTAATTTTACCCATGGGCATGGAACAGATTGAATAGAATTGACAGAGCCCTAAAAGATGAAACTATATCATGTGACCTGATACTCTAAACCAGCACTTCAGTTGGTCAAACTAGTGACTGTTTAAAATTCAGCTTCTTTAATGTTTAAAATGCAATATCTCGGGTTTTTCAGATTTTTGTTGATCTTAGGTTAAGTTAATTTGATGATGTTTGTTTTGTATGAATAAACACAAAAAATTTAGGAGTAACATCATTAATAATCTGCAGTGCATGGTTGTTTGTTCATTGCCAATGTATGTAGTATCATAATATAGAGAAAAAACGAAAAAAAATTTCTGGAGATGTGCATATTTGTTATTCATGCCAAATGCAGCTGAAGTGCTAATTAGAGAAATCAGGTCACATACTTATCATCAGCATAGTTCTCTAAATGCATGACTTCAAATTTTTTTAATTTAACTTTTTGGCACTAAATAATCCTAGCACATCCCAATTTCAAGTGCAATGTTGGACCAATGGAAATGCTCATTTTATGATGTGATCCAAGCACACCAGTGAAATGATGCTTTTCTTCTTGATGCTTTATATGTACATCTGCAAAGACTTCAGCAATGGTGGAATTGTATGTTTAGAGAACAATACTGATGATATGTAGATTTTTAAAATGATATGTTAAATTTATTTTAAAACATACTTTTCTTTCTCATAAGGGTCCCATTGGTTATGCGCCAGTTTGTCAGTGTGGCCCATCATTGAGGAGACTGGAAAACTCTATCCTCAACACCAAGGAATCCCTCCATAAGTGTGTTGATTCCTCTCACAACACCCTTAGTCAGAGACTTGATCAACTTAACGTTCAGTCTTCACGACAAGGCCAAGACATTCGGGCGAGTATGAGGCAGGCCTTCAGCAAAGAGCATGTTGCGTGTCATGCTCGTATTTCAGAGCGCCTCCATGAGGAAAGAAAAGAGACTCATGCTTATGTTGGAAGAGCGAATGCGGACATGAAAGAGGAGATAGAGTCATGGCTTCATGACAAACTTGCCAGTTATGGACACTGTTTGGACCATCACCATGACGACACGGCACTACCCCCTCGTAATTTGTTTTTAGACTTTCCTGAAATGGGCAGGCTTGTGCGTTCTCGTTCTGATGAGACTTTGTCAGTATCTGACTATAGCGGTAAGCATCGGAAGAAAGATTTTTATGAATCAAGGAAGGCAGCTATGGAACAGATTCGGGGATGGGATGTGCCCAGACTCGATCGTGGCATCAATTCCAAGGAGAGGAATAACAACAACATGAAAAGCAACAATAACTTAAGCACAAAACTGGTCACCAAAGCTCAAGTCCATGCGGCTCAGGTCCATGCACCTCATTCCAATGAGAATGCTTACAATAGTCGAGACAATATCCTGAGCCCCAGTACCAATTCACCAACATCTCCAGGTACATACAATAGTAGTGGTATTCGTGCTGCACAGACTTCATACCAGGATAGATTTTCATCTCTAGATCGACACCACATGCCAATTACCCCCAATAGAATAAGCAGAACACCTGTTCCAAATAGGGCTGTCTCCCAACCAAGGGTCTCATTTTCACCTGACCCACCCACAACTCATACCCCAAGAAGTGCCTCTAGTCCACCACCCATAGTCATTTCGAATCCTGTGACAAGGTCTCGTTCAAACCCAGCTTCCCACGCACAATTGCGAAGTCATTCTCCAGGTCAAACAACCAGAACACAGCAGCAACAAGACTCCTCTCCACGCCAAAATTTAGATACAGGGGGTCCTCCAGACACCGCAGAAACAAAGTCCGTTGAGCAGGGGGGCTCCTCAAGGCCTCTGCTCAATGGACATGACAAAACAAACTTCACTAATGGACACAACAGTGCCGGCAGTGACCACTCAGCATTGACTGGTGAGTCCAGCAGCAATGGATCAAGGAACAACAGCAACAGCAATGCACGGACTCAGCTGACCCGGTATCAGGACAGTTATGGAGTTCGTTTCAGCCGCCCCAGAACTCTGTCATCCGACAGCCTTAGGGGAGACAATCCACATCCAATACCCCGAAGTAGGAGTGTGGAAAACACTCTTGAAGACAATGATCCAAGATCATTAAATTCTGGTTATGTCACCGATTCAGCAGTCAGATCGTCTCTTTCAACTCAGAATTACAACAAAAATCCTGCTGATGTTCAGGTGTACAACACATCATATTCTAAAGCCACCACTAGATATCGTCTGCCAGAAACATCAGCCAGCTTTCGTTCAGATTTCAACTCTCCTTCAAACAATTACGTCAACAGAGCTAAAATCCCACCTCCAGTGCCACCGAAAAGAAATCTGAACTATTCATCAGGCACACACCATCCTAATGACATACATGATGGAGGCTCTTCCAACAGAGGACCTTCAGTCACTCTCAGTAACAGTTGTCAGGAAGAGATGCCATTGCCATACAGGCCTACTGTGTACAATAAAGGAGAGTCCAACTTCTCACCAAATCCCTTACCCACATCCCTTTCAATATCTACCCCTTTAACGAGCTGCTTACAGCACGATCCCTATCTGTCTCCGGTCACATCACCATCTCTTCCTTTCGCAAATGGTAACCGAGAAGACAGCACTTGTAGCAGTAATCAGGACTCTGGTTATGACAGTAGAGCCCACAGAAGAATCGGTGAGAGAAAAGATGGCGACACCAGCGGGGGAACTCCGAGCTCTTCTTTTAGTGTTGAAAGAAGTAACTGTAACACACCTAGCTATGCTGGTTCCCCTCATGCAATGCAGAAAGAGAGTCTCCATTCAGATTTTAAAGATTCAATTACTAATAGACTCCAATCCACACACTACAGTTATCCCCAAAGCCAGTATAATGGACTAAATGTTACCAGAACTAGGGAAAACAGTGGAATTCGAGATGTAGATAATGTCTCTCAAGAAAGAAAGAGTGATTTTTCCCCTTACCCCAAACAATTGTCGAGAGAAACCCCGCAGACTGTGTTCAATAGTAGCAACAATAATAGAAACAATAAACCTAGCCAATCCCATTATTCATCTTACTCAAATAACAATGTTAGAAATGAAAATGATAAATATCCTGGTCCATATGTGCATTCTAATTCATCTAATCACACACCCCACTATAATTCCAACAGCTATTATCCTCTAGTTAATGACAGTGTAACCAGACAACATAATTTCATAAATTCACAACCTCTTGCAAACAGTAAATCCCCTTCACACATGAACCAGCCAGGTTTCAAATACAATGCAAGAAAACAACCTGATCTGAATTATAATTCTGATGGGGGAATGTTCAGTCCCAGTGTAAAAAGGAATTTTCCTTTGAAGGATGCCAAAGATGTGAATTCTTTTGCTTCTGAACATTCAAATGGCGGTGAGAACACTTCTGATCATTATTCCTATGTGCCATCTCATTCTAATCCACAGACTCCTTTCAGACCAGCAGTGGTGCATCCACAAAGGGGACCACTGATTTCGGCGAATAGTCAGTTTTCATCTCCATACCCTGACAAGGCAAACCTTGGCCTTCCCATAAATCAACAAAACATTGGCTCTACAGTGTCAAAGCAAAATGAACTTAATCGTGACTCCACCAAAAGTCCCTATAATGCATATAATGCATCACTGAAAAGTTCCTATCGCCCTGTTTACAATTCAACGGCAATCAATGGAGAAGTAGAAGCCACTCAGTCAAAGGTCCAGGCCCACATTGAGGGATGGTACCAGCGCAAACTCATTGAGGCAGCTGAAAGGCTGCGGCAGAATCATGCATATGATCAACCCAGTCATGACTCGTATGGAGATCATCAGGTGTATTCCAATTATTCAATTAAAAGCAACAAACAGTCTTCCCCTTATCAAGGATGGTCTGATCAAGATGCAGGATACAGCATCAACGACTATAGCAGACCTCCACATTTAAACCCAACAATGCCACCCCATGTATACCCCATAACATCACCGCGTAAAGACGGGGAAATCAAATATGATCAAAACGGTTCAAGTTCACATGGATACTATCGATCCTCACCGTATTCCACGGACCAAAACTCCAGCTGTGAAATGTTGGATGCAAGATTCAGAAATTCAAATGTAGCTTCACCAAGAGGACATTTGAATGATAGTCGACAAAACGGTGGTCCCATTCATTATGATCCTATCCATGGGAGTGATGTTTGAGTTGAAGGTCATTACAATTTGTTTGTTTTTGTTCATTTGTTGTTGTTTTTTACCCTTTATTTTTTCAGTTTATGTTTAAGTTATTTGGCATTCTTAGTATGATATTCAGTACATTCATGACAGGTGTGAAATGTTTTTCCTCCATCAACTCTGTCCATTTTTAGTGCCTTACGCTCTGTTTTTTTTGTTGAAGAAATTATATAAAGTACATTCAATTAAATATACATTCCCTTTTACTCTAAGCTATTGTAACTAACTGCACAATTATAATGTGTCAACTTATGTGAGAACATTACAGAGCTAACTTTTCACTGCCTAGTTTTTTAATTTGAGTACTCAAATGAAGTCAAATTTACATCATTAACTGTTATAGTGAGAACAAATATTAATTGATCTTTTTACAATAATACAATGGAAAAATGTTAAGTAAAAAACTTTAACAAAATAAGTAATTGTAAAGATGTATAAGTCGCAAAGGAGAAAGAGCAAGGAAGTGTTATGTATTCTTAAATATGTAGTAAAGTTTAAAGTTTTGCTTAATTATTTTCTGCAAATATTTCATAAATGTTAGTGGAAAATTTTGAAAAGAAAAGATGAACAAGCAAAATCAAATTCTACCAGATTTAGACGAGACTACTATGAAGAAAGAAAACCCTTCTGAATGAGTTCTATTTTTTTTTCAGAATGAATTCTGTTGTCCATCTTACTAGCATAACTTCTGTTCGGGTAAAAATTATCAGGATACAGTTATACTAGCTTACTGGTGTATCATATCACAAATAGCAGCTTTATCCCAAACTAACACACATATATATGTATATATAATATATATATTTATATAAATTCTTAAATATTTCGTATTTTTATTAGATGGCTAATGGCTGCATTAGTACTTAGACAAGTTAAATCTAATCATCTTTAATCTCGTCCTTTTGAGGAAATGGTCTTATATTGAGAGAGATCTACTCCATTTGGTTGTGCGTGTGTGTGTGTGTGTATGGATATGGGTGGGAGGCGGGGTAGAGATAGAAATAAGTCTACTTTATTTAATTTTGGATGAAGCAAAAGATTGAAAAAACAAAACAAAGAAGAAGCAATCAACAAACAAACCTCTCTTTTTGTCATGCAAATTCCCATTTTTATTGGCAATTTATGGTACAATATCACTGCCCAAGTACACTGCTCCTCATAAACTGAAAAATCATTTTATGTGGCAGGTTATGGGGGTAGGTGGACAGCATAAGAATAAGAGGAGTCTCAAATAACCAGTAGTCATTCATTTATTGTACATGTTGGTCGTATAACAAATCTGTAGAATTTCAGTCCAGTTCAGTTCAATTCAATGAATTCGATTGATCCGAGGAAACTTTTCTTGAATGACACAGCTTGGGCTCTTATTAATTTTCAAAACGCACAAACTGATACGTATTTGAAGAAATGAAAAACATTGTACCAGTAATAACATTGAACTACAATTGGGAGGTACATAGTAACTCTAGGAAGCCATGTTTGGGTGTTCTTATAATCTGTATAGTCATTCAATCATCTCAGGACTGCTGCTCTAGTAATAAACCATGCATTAGAATTTGCCGCACATCCATTTCCAGCATAGAGGTAGCCTGTCAGTCATGTACTATATCCATGACTCTTAGAGTACGGCATTAAAGATGGGGTGTCCACACCACTAGCAGCATTTCAAGCTACTACTGGCTTTTTTTTTATACAACTTGCTTTCACAAGATTCAATGAATTCTCCGTGTGCCTTGATTTGCATTGCCTTGCCTTGCTGCCTTGCGAAGCGAAAATGCACCCAATAAAAATATTCATGACTTCTTTAAATATTGCAGAAAACCAAATTCTGGTCGTATTTTGAATTACTTTTTGGTCGCTCGTTTCAAATATGCCATCAGATTTTAGATCCGATCAAGTCCCATGGAGATATTGGCAATGGAAATAACTGTCTAGTTAGGCCCAGTGACGTCACTCATCCTGCCTCGATGGTGACGCTTTTAAACTCCTGGGGGTCTCTTGGAGCACGTCGACTATGTCACGTCAAAGACTGAGCTTTGAACAGTGGTAAAAGGCAAGACATTAACCACTGCACAAAGCTTGAATTGATAGCGAGCTAGTAGGATTGTAGTGTGGACACTTCCATTCACTCAAGCCAATCTTTACCACTCACTGCTCAGGGATAGCGCAGCTCAAAGCCCAGCTCAAAGCTTGATGTGTGGACGCACCCTTAGTGAGTAAAAAAGAATTAAATCTGATCAACCCATTTAGGTTCCTTGCTCCTCATCTGTGAGGATGTTGAACAGGCCTACTGCCAGTACTCCCCTTGAATGCGATAACAGAGGCAGCTAAAGGTTGAGTGAGAGCTTCTTCTCTAGTCTGTCTTCTTCTATCAGTCTCTGTTTTGAGTCCTCAGAGAGGAGAGTTTTGCTGGGAGATGGAAGTAGGCATTATTTTAGTGGATATTCCCCATTCATGCACATTGCATGACTTAAAAATACAAAGGGCGATAGAAAATCCTGAGTGGTTATTGCTTGAGCGGTTTGGGGCTTGATGGCCATTGTTTATTAAATATTAGTCATGTGTTTTAGAGATATGATATTTTTTGCCTATAAATCATCTCTGTATAAGATAGCCTTTTAGTTATTTTATAATGTAGTCTTAATTGCTTGTTTCCCTTTTTGGTAACTTGTTTTCCTCATCTGAAAATCTTTTCTTCTACTTCCGTTCTCACTCTTATTGTCAACTAGACTTTTGTCTTGCTTTTTCCATGGGTGCTGGAGATGACCTTTGTAGTTGAAAAGAGCCCTGAAACACCTAATAAACCAACAAATCTGATCATTGGTTTAGTTATTCAAAGCCTGTTTAATGAGCCATTTAAAGCCATTGATTTTTGCATGTTATGTAAGAACATTCAAGTCTACTTATATTGTACAGATGGACCTATCAGTATCACAAAACTTGTTGATTGCCCTATTGTACATAAAGACAAAGATTGTCTTCTGAAAGACTTCTGCCTGTTGATATGCTAGAGTTCATGGAACTAATCTTTCAGGAAGTATAAGTAGAAGATTGACAAGCATACAGATTTTATCTTGTCTTGATAGATGAAATTTTAATTTCGTCTCTTGTTTAAAATCTATGAGCATTTTGAGCTGATTTTTATATCTATTTTATCTTGTACAGTGATATTATTGCTATGCAAACCTTTCATAAAATACATTATTGTTACAATAAGTAATTCTTTATATTGCACATGTTGTGTATTTTATTACGCAGTTTTTATTCATTTACTTGTATTAAATGAATAAAAACATAATGCTTCAGGGTTTGTAATGATGTTTGTTTGTATTGCCTCCAAAGAACAAACTGGAATTAAAGTGATTGTTTGACTAAGTGTCCCTTAGGGCAGTAGCAACTACAACAGACATATAGAAAAGGTATTGAGTATTTTTAATACATGTTTCACAACCAGTCAAAAGGTTAGAATGTTTTTGAGTAACTCTTTATGGAGGGGTATGTGTTTGTGTG
>JAOYNN010530796.1:0-14489 GCA_025770095.1 Goniobranchus kuniei
GTCGACTAATGAGTGAGCAAACCAGCATTTTTGTTGTGTCTTCATCAATGAACTGTCTTATCTGACTGATTCTTTTCAACATAAAATTACAACTCTGAATGATCTTTGTGACATGGTCTTTCATGTTCAGTTCTCTATCAAGGAAGACACCGAGATTTCTAATGGAATTACAAGATAGTCTTATGGTAGAATCTGGAAGAGTAATTTCTGATATGATTCTCACTAGTTTTTGTGACAGAAAAATGCATATGGCTTATGGCTTTATATGGTTTTTTATCATTAGATCGTGACGCACACATGAATGTTTTTATTTTTAGAATGCTACATATCCAGCAGTTCCCAATATAAGATACAAACCACAGGAAATATACAGTATGCTTTAAAAAGATTTGGCACTTTATATGTCTGTGTGGAGCATTCCCGCCTTGATCTACCTTTTCTCTAACAAAATAAGTTCAAATCCAAGTAGCAATTATATTAAAAAGTTGTACTCAGGGATACCTTTAGGAGTTCGTTTTTGATTATGAGATATGATGGTGACCATGAAATTTTGCGAAAACACAGATAGATTTGATGTGGTTGCACCAATTTAATGAAACAATAAATCAATACATGTTGTTGCTTAATATAAAGTTGAAAAAAACCAACATTTTCTATTTGACAAATTGTGAACGATGTACATATTAACAACATCCCGTTGTCTTAAAAAACATAATAAAATGTGCCATTTAACAATATTTTACACAAGTTTAAAAGTAAATAATTTGGTATGGCTATGTCACATCTTCGTTAAGGTTCTTGTTCTCTTTGCTTCCTGGAAGCTTCTTCCAAAAGTGTCTTCAACTGGAAGGCATGAGAGGCCTTAGTCAGTTGATTCCCATCTTCGAGGTTCTCTCTTGAAGCATCATTTTGTTTGAAGTTGTCCTTTCAAAAACTTGATCAACCCATCAAATTCTTTCTGAGACAGATCCCTCTTGAAGTACATCGTAGATTGGTATATTTCCTCATCAACAACAAACTTCACTCAGCAGATATGTGAGAGAATAGTACGATTTGGTCCTGCTTTTTCCAACAATGTGCTGTGAAACTCCTGATAACCAGTCCGAAGTCTGTTGTGCTCATTCAGAGGACACTGACCCTGCCTTTTCAAACGTTCCTATCAGATTGTCGAAGTCAAAGATCTTGCCTTGTTGCTGGTTCAAGAACATTTCAGTTTTAAATGTATGGCATCTGCGTTCATGAATGGATGACCAGGTCCAAAATATTTGAAATGGACATCTCGCACATTTAAAGAGCTGCTGCACATCAAACTTATGTTCTGGGCAGAACAATTTGTCTTTGTAAATTGTTATTGTTCTGCATCCCTATAGCTGATGAGGATTCGATAGTATGCAGATGACACATCCACATCTTTTCTTCCAGCTATTGCCTCTTGCCATATCATAGTTTTGTCTTTCGGCTTTTTGGAATGCATTATTGCAATTCAACTGGACGAAATGCCTCATTGTAGACACACAATCTACTTTGCCAAAATGGACCCTTTAAATTGATCAATTTTCAAGATCAGAATACCCTTGGAGGTCAGCTGCTACTAAAGGGTTTGATGTATGCGGCCCTGTGAGAATCAGATTGATAGAAGATGTGGGTCTCACAAAGTGCAGTGGTGTTCAATATATTTGTTGTGCCACTTGCATTGGTATTTGCCTGCACAGTTCTTCTTGATTGTAAAGAGTAAATTTCTCTCACAATTCATTCTTCATTGCCTAAACGTATGAATGAGATATTCAATTTGTGAGAAATCTAGCAATATAATTAGACATGTTTTGGTTCAAATACCCCAGTAAATGTGTCTGCATTTGATGGAGAGAAAGATCAGAATTTGAGTGTAGTCATTGATAATGAGAAATTGATGGACAAAACCATTCAATACAGTCAAGGATAATTTTATGGTCCATTGTGTGCGCAGGTACATGTTTTCCTCTGCTATCTACAGTTTTAATGTCATGTGCTTCTGGAAGAGCAAATGCAGTTCTTATTGCACTGTCAATGATTTCTTCGAAGCCAACAGTTCATGCATATGTTTGAGCATGTGTTCTTCTCTGCTGATAAAGCAATGAATGTGCTTTTGCCAGCTTTTCATTTTTCGGCACTCGTCTACTGCATTCTTGACAAGCTACATATATGGGAATAAACTTTGTGTGTGCTCTGTTTGGCAAAGTTTCTAAAAATATCTTTTTAATCTGTTCATCCCAGTCCTCATTTATTCATTGAATAACTCCGTGCATTTCTTGTCACACTTTTGACCATACTCTTCATTAAGAGAATGTTTTGTTTCACGTCTGAACACTTCGCCCTGGGTCTGCCCGAATTTCAACACAGGTTTAACGCTTTCTTAGTAGGTATCATAATAGCCCAGTCTGAACTGGCCGGTGTTGTCCTGTTATTGTCCGTCTGTGCTCCATCATTTGTGGTAAAAAAAAGATCCAGCACCAATTTCTTTTTCATTCATGGATTTTATGGGTTCTGCTTCTTTGAGGACCAGAGATGGAGCACTATTTCTATCTCCTGGCTATATATGGATCAGTATCACTGCCATTCATATTAACATCCAGACATTTTGTTTCCGATTCGGATGAAGCTTGGGAGGTCAGGTTGCATTGTGGAACAATTCTCGCAGGTTGTGGTTTTCTTTTTGTGTCAATCTGATAAGAAGGTTTTTTTTCATTTTAGCTAGCGTAATTCAAAATCAGATGAAGTTATGCTGCTTTCATCAGTGTCAATCTGAGTTTCATCTATTGTGCAATCTGTAGGAAACAGCTTTAAATAAAACCGTCCGGTCCTCTTGAACAGACCCATTTCTTATGACAGGAAAACGCATATGGCTATTTGCGTCTTTTTGTCATAAAAATTTGCATATGTGTTTTTTTCTGATACGATTTTGAGTGATTTTTTGTGACCTAATTAAAATGCATAGGTTAACTCGCTCCTGCCAAGTTATTTATAGATACGACCATGAGACTAAGTTAGAAAGACGCGGAATTGTGAGAACTATCTGACAAGCCAAAAAACTGACTTCACCAAATTCCTGCATATACGGCTTTTTGTCATAAGACGGCAGATATCTCCAGAACTGAGAAGGGAATCAGAGGAGAGAAGGAGCTAATTGGAAGATACACATTGAAGGAATGAAATTTGGAGGGACTTTACAAAGAGAATGTATATGGCAATAATAAGAAAAATATTGCAATACGAAGAAGTGATGTTTGGTGACATTTAAAAGTGGAGGAAGATGCTCACAGATAGATTATACACAATGCTAGAGAGTGAATCTTAAACAGATTGGGGACTGCAGTTTAGTTGGTGTCAAGGGAGAGTGAGACAGCAGAGTATTTCAATGTGGTCAGCAAGTTTAAATGAGGATAAGGAAAAGGATGGCAGTCGGAATGAAGGACATTGCGGGGAAAATGAGATGCAGTATAGTATGATGAGAAAGAAATGAGAGAAGAACAAGTGGGATAGTCGAAGAGGCAGCGACAGTAGGAAGGAATATAGAGAGGTAAAACGGAGTGCTAAGAGAGTGAAAGAAAAGGTCAAAAAGGAAGCATACAATTAACTGTATGAGAAGCTAAATACTAAGGAGGGCATGAAAGACATCCGCCATTAAGTAATACTGTGCCGATAAAGTGGTGTCTTAAACGATGGAATCTATCCCAACTCCATTCCAAACCAAATCCATGCAGAGCCAACACCTTTGGTCGGCGACTATTCTACCAAAAGTTCAGATTGTCACCGTAAGCAAACATAAATCTGGTCGTGCAGTGAAATGCATTCACTAGACCTATGCTGAGGTGGGCCAAAGGAGGCTTTATGACTGCATCATCACTGTTAGGCCATACCATTACACCCTTCTCACCCCTTCCAAATCACTAATGAGAATTAAGGGAAAGAGAATGGAGGTACAATTCTGTTACTAAACAAGGCGGTGAAGACTGAAGAAGAGTTCAAGTAGTACAGGCTTAGAGCAAAGGAAATTATGAAATGGAAGTGGAGAATTAGGTAAAGGCTGGATAGTGTGCATGGAGAAGAATGTCAGGTATTATATGTGATAATATGATACCCTCAAAGTTGAAAGGAAAGTTTAAAAGACATCTATCTACCCAGCAATGATGCCTGACCTTGATACCATGACTTTAACAAAAACAAAATGGCAGAAGACAGAGCTTCAGATGGTGGAGATGAAGGCCAGTAGGCATAGCATGACAAGGATAAGTAGTATAGAGAGAACATCCAGATCAGTGGTTTTGGAGGCCAATTGAGAGAGTCAAGATTGAGATGTTTGGGCATGTTATGGAGGAGAGATGAAGTGCATAATGGAGAGAGAGAATGCTGAGGATAGCAGGAAAAACAAAGAGAAAGTTGTGAGACCAAATGATATATGGTGGAAGATATGGTGGCTGGTGGTGTGAAGGAGAAGGATGCCTTGAACAAGACTGACTGGAGACGGAAAATTGCTTGTGGTGATTGCTAATAGCACAAGAATATAATAATAAGAAGGTTATCAAACAATGTCCCGCAATGTACGTATGGTTAGCTGAGAAAGGGGTCAAGGTCATCTCATTAGTCCATGTTATGTCAGATGAAATGAAATCAACAGTATGCAAAATGCCTGGACCAGACTGTCACGCTCTGTGCTCTCATGGCCTTAGCTTTAGTGCTGTAGTGGCAATAAACTGCAACAAACACTGTAGGGCTAAAGGCAATATGGAAGCCATTGCTGCTCTTTGACAGACAAAAGTTGCTTTTTTGTTGTTGGTTTTTTTTACTGATGTAAACCTCAAGGTACCATCAGTATCTAAAAAAATTATGGAAAAAAAAAGGATTTGCACTCAATCTACTCAAATTAACCTGAATTTTCAAGAGAACTCACAATTCTTGCTAAAAACACAAAGATCAAAAATTATGTTTTAGTTTTGTTTTTGTCAAAAATTTTCTTTCCAGAATCCACCTCTCCCATAAACAATTGATGCACTGCGGTCAACTTTTAGATATATGGAACAATTAAAAAAAAGAAGCAGTTTCATCTACACATGTGCACTGATATGTAATGGATTAAGTCAGTAAGAAAAAGAAGAAGGGGGAGGAGAGCTGGGGCAGGAGAAGAAAAAGAAGGAGGAGGAGGTGGAGGAGGAGAAGGAAAAAGATGAGGAGCAAAGTGGGATGAACCCACAAGTTAAAACAATAAAGTCCTGATCTAAAAAACACAATTTCATGACATCATGTGATGAATGAATTCATGTCATGAACTTACTGTACACACTGTCACCACCAATGAAAGGGTTGATAATGGCAGCCAGACTGTCGATCACAATCAACTTCAAATTATGTACATCAGGATTCTGGGTGATTTAAAAAAGCAAAAGCAAATAACTTTAAAGCCCATGATTCAAAAGGCTAAAATTCTCACATTACTTATTAATTAGAAAATGTGGCTAAATCTGTCATATGAAAACTGTGGCCTTTTCTACAACCAGGGCAGAAAGGCATGGATGATGATAAACTATAAAGAATGAAAATCGTCACAGTTTTGATAGTTTTTAGAATGAAGTCATTATCCGCAAGGTGCCTTACAAATCTAACGTTAAAGCATTGAACCTTGCCTTGCCCATACCAAAACTCCAAATAGGGTGTTGTCCGCAAAAATCAATTCTTGTGAGTAACATATTGCTGTGAGAGTAATGCACCTTCCGAACCATTCTAAATTCCAAAAGGTTTGTATAATGTGTAATGTGTATACTTGGCTTCCTAACTTTCATTTTTGTTACAATCTACCAACAACACACTGCCCTATCCCAGGCCTGTAGAAAAAATGCCACAAAAATATACCCTCCAGACAAAGACAAGCACATACACATAAATGTAAGTACAGCAGAGGTTGTTTACTCCCCAGAATATTTACTTTGAACAGTGCTGAAATTTTCATTGACTTCTCATTGCATTTCATGTTGCAGAAAGGGATAAAAAGATTAGACGGCTAAAATGAGCACAATCATAAACATCACGGGAGGGAGTGGTAATGATGTGAACAGAATACTAACACATATCTTTTATGCTATAATAATAATTATAATAATAATAATAATAATAATATTAATAATAAAAATCTTTATTGTCAAATAAGTCACATTGTCATTTGTACAGTACAGAACAAGAAAAGGAATAAATCAAGACATTTAATTCACATATCTACAACAACAACTCTCTCTCTTTCCCATTTCCCTCTTATCACTCACATCACTAATCACGCAATCACCCACCCCGATATACAAACACACACACACACACACACACATACACACATGCCCTCGCATGCACAACAGATATATGTTCATCTGTGACCAAAATTCCAGTCCTTGTGGGTAATGAATACCACCACAGAAGCAGGACTATTGACAAGGTGTCTTGCCAATAACACTTGAACATTGGCCTGCAAGACTTCTTGCATGAAATAGTTGCTTTTGAATTTATTTTTATTATTATTTTATTTTGTTTTAGAAATGATGAATTTTAAACTGGGGAAAATAAAACAAAGATGAAGCTTATAGTCTGTATTCTTTTTAAGACCAAAAAAAAACAAAAACAAAAAAACAAAAGTCTCATTCCCAGTAGTTAATAATCTCAGAGACAATATTCACAAACATTTTAAGAATGTAAAAGTTACAATATCCACAGGTTGAATAAATACAGTGACATCCTTATCTCCTAAATCTTCCAATTACACCCAATTAGGTCAGTCTAAGGAGGCATTGTATTACCCCATGGCAGTCAGCACTTTTGTTGTGATAATTTTGAGTACAAGATTTTAACTCTCCTTAAAATAGCTGTATGGACTGTAAATTATGAGAGTCAACTCGCAACCAATTCAATGCATTCAATTCTAACCAAGTCAAAAAAAAGGGAAAAAAGGTTCTTCGATTAATCAAAAAATTGAAGTAGCAGACTTTTTAAATGTTCTATTATTTTATGTTCAAGAAAATTAAAAATCATCCAAAAAAACAACAACAACATTTTTATTACTTCTACCTTACATCAGGTAAGAAATTATGGTGAATTGAGAGCAACAAATAAAACATATTTGGAGAGCACTGACGGGCTGTGACACAGTTATAAGTCAGACAGTAAGTCAATAAAATACAAACAAATTCAAACAAAAAAAAAAAATCCAAAACACACAAATGTAAAGTTAAGTAATGGTTCTCAATACAAATCAAATTCTTTAAGTGACTTTAATTTTTTTTTTAATCTATTTATTTCTTTATGTACTAACCTGCTGTGTTAACAAAGTGTGTAAAGTATTTATGACAGCCAGCAATTCATAAACATCCATGGCCTCAAAACACATTACTCGCTCAAGTAAGGGCTTTAGATCAGCTTCCTTCTGAAAGTTGGACATAAGAACAGGGAACAATCATCATAAAACCAACATAATTTATGATATTACCATGAAGGATGAGGATTTGTATTTGTTAACATTAGTGATAGACAGACTAACAGAGAAAACCAAACAATTGAATAAGTCTTGACTGTCCCTAAAAATTCACATTTAAGGGTTTTCCCATATTATCTGTTAAATGAAGGCTTCAATCATGAATTCTAATGTCATCTTTCAGTAAAGGTGAAATAAAAACTAGGTAATCGTCACATATCAGTTAAAATGTGTATAAACTTATCACAAACAGAGAAAAGAGATACAAATGGCCAAAGTGTTGCATAAAATAATAATTTGCTCACATAATAATGAAATAATTATGTTCATGAATAGATCACAGACATGTTACTAAACATATTCATAAAGGTAAATCATGAATGTTCTTTTTTTAAATTTTGGTTTTGTAAAATTCTTACGGCAGTGGGTAATTATAAAAAATAGATATCGAATTTGTTTGCCGTGTAATGATAAACGTCGGCCTGATCTATGACTAAAAATGATTTGTTTATTTAAAGGGTGAGTAGAATCCTGTAATACTATGTTATTTTCTTTAAACAATTCTCTGGTTGTAAATTGACATACAGTGGAATTCACCTGCTTTACAGGAAAAGAATGAGAATCGCCAATCAATTGTCTTCTTTTTCAACTTTTATACAACATTCTATAGCATGAACTCAAATTTCATAAATCTTGCTAATACCAATCAATACCATGGCCCACTGCGAATCCTTCCCGAGTTTTATCCCGTTCTTGCACCAACAAAGCTCCAGGCCAGGCGAGCCAAGCAACACACACATTTTGAAACGGCCTAGTCTAGATTTAATGTTACATCAGTGCCTCTAATACACAAGGGAGAGTGGTTAGGGGTTAGGCCTACCAAGTGAAGGGGCACACTAGCTCATCACACACTGTTCCATGTCATGACTGGACATACGTAGGGTGAAATTACCGAAAGGCATTGTGTTCCAATTGTGTGTCATTGAGCATGTAATGTTGCTCCATTAGCCTTCGCCACACACCACGCTCTCCTTTCTTTTATGCCTACCGAAGTGGGCAAAGCTAGTAGAGTTGTTTTGCTTGTGCCAGCATTCATCTTTTTCTTTTGCCACACTTCAATTTCGATCAACTAGATCTAGACCTAAACAATTTTTTAAAAAATTACCACTCTATTCATCCTGAAGGGAAATTTGTCTTTTGGTTTTTAACCGAAAACCGAGCGTCAGCCATAACAATAGTGCCTTCTTGCATTCTTCTCCTTTATCTCTTAACATAAATTCTTGATAAAATAAACTAATAACATTGATCCGATGAAGTTTTTTTTATCATAAGTCTACTGTAATACTTTCAAAATTAAAAGCCCCATAGTGAATGATGCTTGCTGATGACATTGTGCTTTGAAGTGATTCCAATGAAAAGATCAAGTTGATCTTGGAGAGGTGGTGAAATGCACTAGAAAAAAAGAGACATTGAAGATCAGTAGGACTAAACCATGGTACATGGGAACAAATCAGAAAGAATACAGGAACAGTTCTATTACAAAGCAAGGAGAAAAAAGGACAGATGACTTTTAGGTACTTAAGATCAACTGACCAGAGCAATGGTGTCTGTAAAATTGAAGACAGGAAGAGATTACGGGTAGGATAGCAAATGTGGATAAGATCGCCAGGTGCTATATGTGATGAAAGGATGCCTATGAAATATAGAGTTAAAATCTATAGGACACTTGTCTGCCCTGCAATGGCATATGGCCAAGAGACTGTTGCACCAACAAAATGGAAGGAATCAGGATGGAGGTGGATGACAGGAAATTGCTCCTTTTTTTCATTGGGCTTAAGAAGATTGGCCAGGAACAGGAATGAGCACATTGTAGTCAAAGTGAGAGGGTCTAGGATGAAATGGTTCTGGCATATTCAACTAGAATGCTTGGTTGTATTATCAATGCATCTTAATGTTATGTTTTTACATAATTGTAAAGACAAAAAGATAAAGATTATATTTATATAGCACTTTTAACCATTCTATGAACAGTCTCAAAGTGCTTTACAATACTTTATCCCCTAGCAGGCATACTCCCTGAGGAGTATACGGTAAAGTGTAGCTAATTCAGTGCAACAATACCAGCCTATTGCTGGGTACTCATAACACCTGAGCTGAGTGAAGCAATTAAGGTAAATTTTCTTCTTCTTACTATTATTACTATAATTATGTTCAGTGGATAGATGAAGAGTACATTGGCCAGAAAATGTTCAAGATGACATTAAAAGGAAAAGAGATAAACCCAACAGCAAGTATAAGGATGGTATTAAGCAGATTATGAGTATTGTAAGTGTGAGAAAGATGGATACATTGAACAGGACTGATCAGAGATGTAAAATCCACTGTGGCAACCCCTTACAGGATAAAAGCCAACTGAAGAAGATGACATCAATGATGAGGATATTCTTCAAATTATCTCTTCACAATTCAATCTTTTATAAAAGTACGATTGCTATTGATTTTAACTTCGTTATTTATGTCACTTACTTTATACTATACCAGTTTCTAAAACCATACGAAGGAACATCATTATATTTGCTAATGATTTTTGGCAAAAGGGAAAACAAATAATCAAATTTGGACTTTGTTTTTCTCATATTTATTCTATATACTATCAATATCATGCTGCCATATTTTTATTTTCCATAGATGTTGAACTTATAGTAGTGTGCATAGAGCACAGTATTGGGAATATGTGCTATATCAAAAGGCTTTATTATTATTATTATTAGTTATTATGAATATTAGTCCTTTTGAATGAATCATTATTTACAATGAATGACAGACAACACAGACCACATTTTTCCTTTCCATTCCTGAACAAATGATAGCTTCCACCAGGCTCTGGCAATCAAAAGATCCCCCAGTGTCAATGAAACACGCTCTCTGACTACTGGATGCTATAGTTGTGGCAATACTTCTCAAACATACCTGTCATAGTGTGGAGAATAGGAAGACCAAATGCATAAAAATATAAAAAGTCACCCTAATCCAAACTATTGCTGAACTCCAATTTTTAGAATTTGACAAGAAAATTAATTTCCGAAACAAACACTCACCTACACAAAAATTGGTGCAAAGCAATTTTAAATTATTCTAAAGTACTTCAACAGTTTGGAAACTTATCTGCTTCAGCCAATTTAGGTGAAATAATTTTCACTATTGAAGGCATAAAATGACATTTAACTCTGTATGTAGCCGAGTCTGAACATACGAGTAACTGAAGAATTCACAGAAATGTGACCTCTTCAGTGGTTATGACTTCATTTGGAGATCGTCGCATTAATGGTCATTGATCAAGCAAAGCAAAAAAAGAGATTTAAGCTGGCATACAGGTTTTCAAGTTTAACATTTATTATGATTAGATTATAAGATATTCCTAAAATACAATGATGTGCTAAGGTACTGAGCTTGACACAATATTCTCCTTTAGAATTAAAATTACAAAAAGCTACTTCTCAGTGTCTTTGTTTTCATCATAGAAACTTCATTGTCAAACTGAGTATGACTGTCAATGCACTTGTTTAAATTGAAATTTCTAAGTGTGTTGTTTCTTGTCTAAGAATAGTTGATGTCAGAGTGTACTTATATGTTATGTCACAATGTGTTACTTCTGCCTTGATTGAGAGTAGCATCTTCTTCCATCTCATAGAAATTGGGAAAGTAGAATGTATGTGATGGTTGATTATGGAGACCGGTAGGGTATAAGTTCAACAGCCTGGCTGTCTGGTAGCCCACCTGTTTGGATGCATTTCAATTTGAAAAAGTGCTGCCCAAACGACTTTATTCTTCTCACATTTAAAAAAAAGGGAAATAAAGGGTATTGTTTCTCTAAACAAATTCATTTAAATATGTAAATAAAATTGACCTAAGATTCTTTTGAGATGTTAATAATTAGTTCATGAGCTGTGACTGACCCTTGTTTTTCCTGTTGTTGCATCACCAGCAATTTCAGTCAATTCTCCTGTGTACAGGCCCCCATCCAAAAGCTGGTCAAAACTGTTATAAAAAAAACAAAGAAAACCCAAAACATAAATACCTGATGCATGACAACAGCTTAATATTATTTTTCTTTACAAAGATACATATCTATATAATCCTATCATGTCTATTATTTAGCTACTTGGACTGATGAAAGGAAATCAGATCTCTCTTTCTGTTTTTTATTTCAGCTCTGATTGGTTCAAATTATTTGAGGTAATATTTTATTACTATACTCTTTCCCTTTCAATAAACTCATACTTTTAACTCATTCCGGTTGCATCAGATGAATCAGACAGGCAATCTGTCCTCTGATGCAGCATCAAATAAATATGTCCGACAGTGTTTAGACAGGAATATTGCAATAAGCATGTCATCAAGGGAGAAAACTATCAAATGAAAATATTATCACCTAATTATTAAAGTTGTCTATCAGGAGCAAAACAAACATTTCTCTGTACCTTTATGAATAAAAATGTTACGCCTGATTAAAAATTGACTAAACTACTGTAGCACTAGGCTTTCGCCTGCACCAGGACCTTCCGGCTGCAATGAGTTAAAGATATCAAAATGTACTTGATGTTCAAAGAAGAAATAAAGCAACAAAACCAAACAATCCAGGTCAGGCTGCCTAAGTATTAAAAAGACCACGGCAACTGACCCGTGGTGTTATCTTGCAACATGATAACGCAACTCCCCATACCGCCAATGTCACCAATGGTTAGATCCGGAGTTACGAATTAGAAGTTTTACCTCACTCCTCAAACAATCTGTACTTGGCACCATCTGATTATCATCTTTTCAGACCAATGCAGCGATTTCTGGTACGGTCTCGATTCACCGATGACAATGAGCTTGTGGGGGCTGTGAGAGACCAGCTGTAGTTGCTTGACAGAGATTTCTTCAAGCAGGACATCTTCCTGGTCCCACGATTGAAGACATGCATTGATTGCAAACATGATTACGTTGAAAAGCAAAGCAGTGACCATGGTAATCTGCCTTAAATTGTTATAACAATCAATCCAAAAATGTTGAATCTATGGCCATTTTTCAGTTTTGCGTGGGACAATCCTCATACTAGCATTTTGACATGATCGTTTGCTCTTGATAGCCTCTCATTCACACTGAGTCAGTGAGTAATTGGAGTAAATTGCCAAATTCATATGGACATACTGCTGCTGGACACATTAATTTATTATACTCATTACAGACATGCACAAGACACAGGAATCACCTTTCAAATCCAGTTGGCAAGATAGCTAATGTAGAGAGGGCACTTTCATACAACTTTGCACCAGAAACAGGTAAAGGGGAATGTTCAGCAAGCAAAACCCTCCTTATAGAGCATATGTCCTTTATATGAAGAAGATAGAATTATACAGCATATGTCCTTTATATGAAAAAGGTAGAATTAATGAACATTGTGTTCACACATTGCTATAGCAATAAAGTTTCTACAAAAATAGTTAAGCCTAAGAGATAATCCTCATCAAGATTCATGTACACGTAATATATTTCTTCTCTGAAACCCAGTGAAAATTTAGAAAATCTACATTATATAATTGTTACTAATAACATATATTAATCGGATTTAAAATATGATGAGTACAGGCCGGATAAGATTAAGATACAAGGATGATGTAAAGCATAACCATTTATTGCCTTCAAAAGGCAAACACAGCAAAAATGCTACATTAGAATAATTATTGTAATGACAAATACACCACAGGTTGGAGAACAAACGACTGTCTTATGAGAGGTCACAAACCACACACACAGCGAGACAAGTAATCAAAAGGCTGATGAAAATAATGGATTGTCCTATCTGGATATAGTTGTTATAATGGAACTTCTGATAATCCTTCAATTTTTGCTGATAATTCAATGGAATCGAATGGGATCAAAATTTTCTTCAAATGTTCTTCAGGTTGTCTTTTTATACATTTCTTCTTGACATACTGATAATATGAAAATAGTACATTTTTACAATTTCTTTCAACTTCAGGATGACGACTTCTAATTTTAAGATGATGAATATTTCACAACTCACAGTTAATTATAACTTTAATTTAAGGATGCTTATATCAGAGAGATCCTGGCAAAGCTAGTTATGACAAAGACACACCTTCTTCTCTTGGAGCTGGATGATTAAGTTGTTAATTAGCTCAGATGGTCACCGAAAATAGCTGAAGTTGGATCTAGAAGCGAGGGAAGATCATCGCTGAGATACTTCTTGGGTTTGGATGTTGGCTGTCTGAGCGCCTGGGTTCAACTCTGAGTTGTACATAGCTTTGGACAGCCACAAGTAATGAGTCGAGGCTTGCTGCGAAGGAAACACATCATGGAGCTAACCTATAAACTTGATGTGGACTGTCCAAGCTCATGGGTGCAACTGATTCTAATCTATCTCTTTTGTCCCAACTATGATGAGTCAGTACATAGCATTATTACGTGGAAGTTGTGAACCTCTCTCGCTGGACATTATGGTTAACTGCGTTAGCTACAAACTAACGAATCGCTTTAAAACTTTACAGAATATGGTTGTCAAGGCAACCGGCGACGTCAACTAATATGTCAATTATAAAAGACTTTAAAAAATTCTGAATCAGTTCACAACTGTTCTACAGACTTTAAAATAATCTTGAAAGAACATGTACTCACTTTATAAGGAAGTTGTAAGTCCTGGGAAAGTTCTTCTGGATTTTGGGAAATGAAATCAACAACAGTGGAAATTCCTCCATTCTTTAATGTTTCCCACACTTTTAGAGTGAAAGCAGTGCAGATACCTGGTCGCAATGCCATGAAGCACCGTCAATTAGAACAAAAATTTAAAAACCTGCATTGATAAAAAAAAGAAAATTATACACCCATTATAATGGAGTGAACTTAAAACAAAATCACGCCCAACTTAGAAGAAAGATGCTGTAGGACTATTCTATCTATAACAAATTTCCCTGTCCTGACCATCTGATATTGAAAACAAACC
>JAOYNN010530907.1:0-14482 GCA_025770095.1 Goniobranchus kuniei
TGATTCACTTAGATCGATTTTTACTGTCTTTACAAGTGTGCTTAAAATCACCTAGTTTGTTGTTCCATGTCCTAGCTTGTTGACTGCAGAACAGTTGCAAAGTTGTCTAAGCTACTGCTACATTTGATAATTCCATTTTTTTCCTGATCATAAAGTGTCTGTGGAAAATGAATGTCAATTCTGATGCTAGTTTAATTGCCTGTTGAACGTTTTTTTGGCTTGGTATCATATTCATCAAGTGGTACATCCTTGAGTCCGTATGTACCTTGAAAAGGTTGTGATTTATTTTTTTTTCAAGATCTCTGTTCATGTAACATTATCCCCTTAGTTTCTTTGTGTGTTGGTTTGTTGTTTGTTTGGGTTTGTTTTGTTTTTTTAGAGATTTAATGATATCCTACCCACTGTAGATGTGTAATCATTAGTCAAAATTGTGGGGCATTCTTCTATACTTATTTTCTAAGTATTCTATTTGATTTCTTTTATGAGTCCCTTTAGAATGGCTGTTGTTGCCTATGAGATGTTACATTTTTTAAATTAAAAATTTTACTGGCCTGTTTGCAGATAACCTTCTTTTGTTCCTTCTGCTGGAGCTTGCTATTAATTATTAATCCTGGGGCTGTCAAATATTGAGGGATGGTTGTGTAGTAGACAAATTGCATCATTCTCATAATTATTAAATACTGACTATGAATGTATGAATTAACAAATAGGGCACGCATAGATCTTTGTGAGTGTTTCTTCCCACAAGGTTTAGTTTATTTGTTAAGATGACAGGATCTAATCTAAATACTGAGCATTAGTATTTTTCCATTCATAGAACAGGATTATCAGCTTCTAAATGAGATGAACAAACATATTTGTTTGGAAAAAAAAATTACAGCAATACTCATGGAATTTTAGGACAAAAGTCCTATTCGGAAACTATACAAGTTTATTATTGCATGTTTCAATGTTTCCACTAGAGATTAATTTTTCATCTTACAGCGTTTGAAGCATATTTTGACAAACCTTAGTTTATGAATACTTAGATTTGCCAAGGTGAATCCTACTCTGTCTTAACACAATTAATTATTAATACTGAAGCAAGAAACTTTCTTTCTTTGAACTGAATAAATAATGTCTATAGATTCAAGGAAAGAACCTTGATGCTTCAATTGATTGTCAGAAAATGTTTGGAGATATTTCTGCTTGGTAGTTGTTACACAATCAATTCAGATGAAATGTTACCTATGCATTTTACCATGATGTTGTAATTTTTTTTAAATACCCCAGTAATAATAATGCATGCTTTCTTATACATGTACCTCTAATGGAGGATTTTTTGTTGTTGTTACTATGAGGTTTTAATCGAATTAATGAACACCAACCATGTAAGATTAACATTTATGACACTGTGCATGTGGAAATCTTTTAAATGTAATAGTTGTTTTTATTTAAAGTAGTATTTGTCTGTTTGGATGACATAACTGACAATTGATGGTATTGAAATTGTCACTGAATTCACTTACTTTCTTCAAATGGAATTAGTTTCATAGATGCAAGAAACAATTTTTTTTTAATTCATGGGAGAAGATAATGAAATATCAGTTATATCACAATGGGTTTGAGATAAACAGAATCTTAAATGTTTTCCATATATTTATGCATTTTCTAGGAAGTTGATGATAATGTAAAATGAAGCAGTTTGTTTTCACAGCTGTATATTTTAAGTGTTTTCAGTTTATCAAGCAAAACAATATTAAACTATTGGAACAACTGTTGTGAAGTAGATAATAATTGGTACATTATCAGCCTCAGACAAGTGTCATAGGTAGTGGAAGTATAGCTGCTGAAAAATTATCATGTCTAAAATAGAGAATGGGGTCCCTGTAGCTCAGTGGTAGAACGTTGGCCTGTGGACCGAGAGTTAGCAGGTTTGATTCTCATTATGGACAAATGTGTTTTTTCCTTAAGCAAGGTAATTTAACCCGGCTGCTTCACTCGGCCGAGGTGAAAGTGGCTACAGATTTGCCTGAAAAATCTGTTGCAGTCCACTCCATGCTGTAGAAATGGATAAGCTCTGGCCTTACGAGCTGATCCGGCTCGAAAAGGGCTACTACTACTACGACTACTACTAAACAAGAAAAAGAAACTTCATGTTATAGAATGAAAGTGATAAATGAACATACATTTACCCACAATCCTTTTAAATTCTGACATTTATTCTGCATTACTTTTTCTTGAAATGATATTATAGTAGAAGATACAAATCAAAATATTCTCCACAGTGAGCCTAGTTTGGCAGAGAAGTTGGAATATGCCAATGCATGTGAACGTTTAGGAGTGGCTCAAAAACTACTTGGACGTGCCTATTGTATCTTAGTTCTTGGGCTTGGCTTAGAGGAACAGCATCACATGGAGTGTGGAAGGTAACGACTTTTAAAGTTTTATGTAAATTGTGCCTACTTTTTACCAAAGCTTTTAAAATCTTTTTTTAATTATACAGCTGTCTTTTTTTGACCGCCGGTGATGATGGATGTTATTGAAATATAATATGAATCATATTTGGCAGCATTTGATAGCCACATTAGTTAATTAAGCAAAACCAGGAATAGTGAAAGTATATATATAGTACTCTAAAAGTCTTGGCACATAGATATTATATTGCTCAAAGTTTTTCCGCTTCTGATTAAGTACAAGTAAGGAGTTAGAACTGATTCCTCTGCTGCTTCTTAATGGATGCAATAAACAATTATGTCAGAGAATTAGCAAACATTTTTTTTTGTAGTGCATGTCTCTTTCAAGGAGCTCACTTGATCAATTCATGCTGTCAAAAATTGCCTGATAAACAATCAAAAGTATTCTGACTTCATGCATGATTTGAGGTATAAATGTGTGTCAGTGTGGCTGTGGTGAGGGCGTTGGACTTGTAACTGCGAGGTTTCGAGTTCGAGGCCGGGCTGTGCCATGACACTGTTTAGTTCTTGGAAAAGACTATTTACATACATTTCCTCACCCCACTCAGGTATTATTGAGTACCCGACCATAGACAGATGAGGATCTTGTCAGTCTATTAGAGCAAGTGTGCCTGTTAAATGGCTGCATCTCTGTATAGTCCAAATGGAGTTGAGAAGATATTTGGTTGGGAAGGACCTGTGGGGGAACACTTTTAATGCACTTTGAGCATATGTAGTGGAGTTAGCACTATATAAAAGCTCACATGATGTATTGCATGCCTTGACATGTGTAAGATGTAAATGGAAGTATTTCATCTGAGAATGATGATTCCTTTAGATCACCAGATGATTCATCTTGTTTTTTGTTTGGTTTGTAAAGATGTCCATTTCTCATGATTTCACCACAACTGAAGAAAACACAATAATCATAAGAGATTGTAAATACTTGCTTTTATTATTCATTTGAATGAAGAAAGGAAACATCTTTAAGAGATAACATTTAACTTTTTGTTTTATCACTAGCTCAAGAGTCTCAAAGACCTATACTGACAGAAGCATGTTTGAGGTATGGATGATTAATTTTAATTATCATATCTTTTTTCATTGAAGCAAGAATACTGAAATATTTCTGAATAGTCATATCGTTATAGAAAAAAAGAATACTGAAATATTTCTGAATAGTCATATCTTTATAGAAAAAAAGAATACTGAAATATTGCTGATGTGCTATATTATCTCTTGTTAAGGAGCAATGATTTTTGTCCTATTATTAGCTATCACTTCCTTAAATACACAAATTTGAAGTACAAAAGATTAAAAACCAATTCAGAATGTTGACAAAACTAGCAAAGATATCTTATTTCCCCAGATTTCTCTTAAAAACTCACTTAATTTGAAAAATTGTGAAGGGAGTTCATTTTCACTATTGCTTTCCTTTTTTCAGACGTTCTACAATTTCTGCACCTTCATTGTATGGATAAGTTTTCGCCGAAAAGAATTTGATTGTGTCAAGAAAGAAATTGGAAGGTAGATGTAATATTTATATATAAAACTGAAAATTATCCATAACATATTTATTACCTGATTTATAATGTGTATGAAAAGCATTGTCTGGTTGCACTCTAAGGTATTTTAAACATCTCGTCAAGTAATGCAAGTTTATCATCATTATGATTACATGATACTATATATAAACAATGTGTTCCTAAAATTTTCTCAATGTGTTATTATGTGAATAGATGTCCGTATACCTCTATATATATGTCTATTTAATATATTAATGTGACCACCAAAACAAGCAAGATTGTCTTTCCTTTTCTTTTCTTTTATAGATGTCTACATTATCTAATCTTGCAGCAAATGTTTGGAAAGCAAGAACGAAATATAAGATTGTCATTCTTTACTCAGAAGAGCCTTTTGAAATTTTCTTTCACACAGTGAAGTAAATTTTATTGGCTAAGTCCACATTTTTATTAAAAGTTAAACTGAGTACACACTAAATCAAATTGTATCACAATTACTGTAAATAGTGTCTTTGTTTTGCTTCTTTTTTTCTTAGAATATTAAGATCTGATACTTTCAATCCTGCCATTAGAGTCAAGTATGCCCCAGAAGGTAGGCCTAATTAAATGTATAAGAGTTTCAAACAAAGACTTTTAGTCGCTTATAATCAATTACCATGCTCAAACATGCATTGTACAGTTTTCTCCAATATTTTTTCTGCAAAAGCTGAAACAAAACTATGTATTCCAGGGATGAAAACATAATTTTATGGAAAAGTTGTTTACCTATATTGTTCCTGTAAATCTCCAAAGGCACAAGTCAGAAATTGGATCACGAGGTTTTGGGGTCTTTATGATGAGAGTGGGTGTTCCCCATTTCTATGAATTGTCCTTGTAAGTCTCTAAATGTCTACATCTGTAGATATTTATAGAAGAGTTGGGCGGGACACTCATTCTTATAATCAAAAGCCAAAACATCATGACCCAACTCCTGACTTATCCCTTTAGAAACTTACAGGGACAATGTGTCATAAAAATGGCATGAAAAAAAGAGGTGATTCACTTGGCTTTCAGTTTCTCACCTCTACTATCATGTGTACTTTCAATTTAGTTTATATTTTTTTACACATATCCCTATGTATGTAGTAACAGTGCCATTGTTTTACTACCATGTTAAATTAAAAAGCTGAGAGATTTTATTAATCCCTAGGCTATACAACTTTGAACATTTGGGTTTAACATCTGAAATAAAAGAGAAAGCAATTTATTTATGTCTTCTTATTTATTTGAATTCTAAAAAAATCAGAACCAAAAGAACAGGATCCAACAAAAGCAACAAAAAAAGAACTTGAAGAGAAGAAAGAAGCAGAACCTGAGAAGAAGCTCACACCTGCTGAATACAGGCGTCTGCATCCGTAACTATTCTGTTTTCTTTACAACATTCCAACTGTTTGTACTTCTTGAAGTGTAATAAAATTACTGAAAGCTTAATTGATTGAGTGAATATTACTTCGGTCTAACTGACCTTATGTATACATTCAATCACAGCTTTTTTATTTGATCTTTTGAACTCTTTTACTCTTCTGTTGACCACTGTTTGAAGAGTAGTTTGTTTTAATGAAAGGTTGAACAACTGTTTAGCTTCAAAAGACAGGTTTTGCTCGCTGAAGCCAATTTTTTTTTTTATATGCTTTTCTTTGGGAACAGTTGCTTGTAATTTTTACCTGAAATTTAATAAATTACTACATTAAATAATTTTTTCAAATGACCACTTCAAGCAATTAGAGTAAAGGGGAAAACTCACAATTTGCCCCAACTCAAAGGCGTCATTCGATGGTTTGATCTCCTAGTAAAGAGAATGATTAAAAAATCATTTTCATATTACCCAACTAACTTTAATCTTTAACTCTAACCAAAACATTTTTTCTGGAAATTTATTTTAGTTAACCAAGTACCTGGAGCGATAGGCTACCAAAACATGTGTTTATGGGGTCTATTTAAAAAACCATAGGAGTTTGTGATAAGAAAACAAACAAACATACAGACAGACAGAAGACACTACTTTATTATATTAGAAGGTGACTCCTGTTACTAAGCTTTATCTACACCATCCTATTTCCACTATTCTCACATATCTCCCTGCCTTTCCTGCCAACCTCACACATCGAAAATATAAATAATTCCCACACCCTGCAATCAGACCTGGATTCCCTTATATATTGGTCGCAGAAATGGCAAATGAACTTCCATCCTGAAAAATGTCTCGTCGTGACAATTACAAATCATGAACGATGCATCGCCCATAATTATAACATCAAAGGCCAGACACTGAACACGCCGTCAATTCACCGCTCCTTCAGCCCTCGCCTGAGCTTGGGCTTGCATGACCGTTTGACCCAGGCAAACAAGATCAATGCCCTGTCGACAAGTAGCATGGGGAGATCGTATTATTCCGCAATTAATGTCCCTTGCGTTTTAGTACTTTCTGACATCATTTGTTGGCTAATTACCCCCCAATTTTCACTGAACACTAGATGAATGTTTGTAGGTATCATATATAACTAGTAACACATACTTACTTTTGTTGTTTTATGGATAATGTACCTTATCCTGGGGTCCATCTGAATACAACGCTGACATGGGAACACCACATCAACACATCATCGCTAAAGCAAACAAGAGACTTGCATTTTTACGCTGAAAAATCAGTCAATGCCCTCAAAACAGCAAAGAACACATGTACAAGCCCTGATCTTGCCTATATTGCAATATGCAAGCTCAGCATGGGACCCTCACAATCAAATACACATAAAGAGAATAGAACAAATTCAAAGTACAGCCTCATGTTTTGTAACCAATTGTTGGTGAAGAGAGCCGGGATGTGTAACATCTGCCCTAAAATCCCTACAGTGGCAAACATTACATTAATAACTCACGCAGAAAAGAAGCTAGGCTGAAAATGTTCCACAAATGTGTTCTCAGGAAATTGTCCATCAAACTACCTGACTACGTTCGATGCCCAGAAAATAGATACGAATCAAGAAACAATCAGAAAACAAATTTTCACCAGCCATCTGCAAAAATAAATTTGCATGAATACAGTTTCTTCCCCAAAACAATAGCTGACTGGAATGCACTCCCCGCTTCAATCTAGGAAATAGAGAATACACATAAATTCAACAGAGCACTTGCCTTGCATACTAAATCTCAGGAGGCAAAATATTTGCATTGATGGACATTTGATGTCTCTTGCATCTGACAAATTTGAATTTGATTTGTCATAGTTCTTCACATGGTTTCTTGTCACAGACTTTCTCCAGATCAATGAACATGCAGTGTTGTAATTTTTTTTCCCCCTTCAGTATACATCTCTGTTAGTTAGTTATATCAAGGCAAACATAGCATCTGTCATAATACTTCCTGGAATGAAACCACAGTGTTTTTCACATATCTTCACTTTTCTTCTTAACCTTAAGTTTGACTGCTCTGTCCCATATCTTCAAGCAGTACTCATTTCTTGGTTTTTTCCTTTTTTTTCTTTTTTCTCAGAAAAAGACCTGCCATAAAATCAATAATAAAGTAAGTATGGTTCTCAAACAAAACCTGTGTGTATAGAATTTTTTTCATTTCAAATCAAATCTGAAAGGATTTTAGAAATGATTTAAAAGACAGTAAAGGAATTCTTTTCTCCTTAAAAGCATTTTGAGTGTACTGCTATTTAAAATATCAATCATAATTATTTCATGTGGTTTTGTTCCAGCCAAAGATCTCCAGCCATCATTTCCATTCTCCCATCCCCTAAAGAGGAAGCTCATTGGTTGTTCAAGAAGCCACAACTGCAGAAAGATGAGTAGGTTGACAATAGGTTACATATTATGTAGTTATGTGAACCATTTGAAGTGACAAAAAAAAAAGCTGAGTTGCAAAATAAAATGAATTGCACATTGCATTACTTCAATTGTTGCAAGGCATATTCTGCTTTATTTTTTTTTTTAAACTGACGATCTTGGAAGCTGCATGTTGAAACCAAGTGGCTATTAAAATTGGAATGTCGTAACCCTCTGTTGCCAGCTAATTTTGTGTGTTAAATTATTCAAGTTTCAGCGTTTAGGGACTGGTGCTACTTCTTTGTTACAAGAGTTTATACTATAATGAAAATAGGCTTAGCAGGCATTTTTTCACAGTAGTGGAGAGGAACACGCTGATTTCGCATTGAAATATTCAACCCCTCCTTAGTCATCTGCAATAAAATTAAGTGTACTTTAGCCTCTGAAAACAGCAACATCCGCAAACAAGTTGATGACTTTATATATCTTGGATCATGGATTATGTCATGCAAATAAGATATTGAAATAAAAATAACAAAAGTCTGGACGTCATTCCACAAACTAGATAGAATTTGGAAATCGAAACTAAACAACAGTCTGAAAATACAATCTGTTAGATCAACTGTCAAATCAGTCCTCCTCTATGGATCTAGTACATGGACTCTAACAGAATCTCTTTAAAAAGCTAGATGAAACATACTCAAAAATACTCAGATCTATTCAAAATATTTCCTGGAAAGATCACATGAGTAACAAAGTACTATATGGCCAAGTACCAAGGATATCCGCCAACAGAGCCAAATTTAGTGGTCATTTTTGAGTAAAGAACTGATAAGTAAAGTAATTCATGGGAACCGCAGCATGACGTAAGACCAAGAGGAAGACCATGTAAAACATTCATAAAACAGTTGAAAGACGACACTGGCATACCAAGAGACATGTTGCAAGCAGCAATGGAGGACAAAAACATCTGGAGAGAGGAAGTTGGGTACATCGGAGTGAGGTTGAGGGAGTAAGTAAGAGTAAGTTAGCCTTTGAATATGGATAATTTTAATCTCCCTGAAACTCAACTTGTTTTCTTAGTCGCCTGGTGTTAGTTTTAAATGGACTTTCAAGATAAGCAGGTTTTAAATGAAACTAAAGAGCAAGATTGAAACTAAAGTGCTTCATTTGATTATTTGTCCACAGTTCCACATCTCACGATGATGATGAGGATGTCCTAAGCATTCAGGAAAACCACAGTGATCTTATTATCGACACTCAGCATTTCAAGTAAGTGGATCATTGCAAGTATTGGTTTTTAATTATTTTGAATAATGATAAATATACTGGTATGCAGTGAGAAAAAAAAAGACATATGTCCCTTCCAAAAGATAATATTATTGGTTGCCAGCTGTTTTCTGGCTTATTGAAATGGACTCATAAAATGATTAAAAGTAAAAAAAAATAATTATCCATTAAAACACTTCTTGCTAGTTTACTGTTTGTTTTGACTTTTATTCTTAACTTTTCTATTCCATTCTGATCATCATACAACTACTAGCTAGGCCATGTAGTCTTCATACTGATTGTGATCTGTTCTAGTTTTGTCTTAATTTTCTATGAATTTGTGTGAAGATTTACTTACTTATTCACTTACTTACTTACACATTTTTTTACTTACTTACTTAGTGAGTTACTTAGGCCTTTTGACCCCAATGGGGCATAGGTCATCTACAATTGTCCGCCATCATCCTGTCCTGGGGAATCCATTCCAGCCCTCTTCAGCTGTAGCCAGTCTGTCTGGCATCAGTCTCAAGGTCTTTCTCCAGATGTTCTTAGGTCTCCCTTTGTTTCTCTTCCCCCAGGGCAATTCCAGGTCAAGGCTTGGTGGGTTTGGGAAATGTACCATTGAAATTCAAATGTCAGCTTCAAGAAAATGCATCTTGATCTAACATATTTATTAGTATTAGTATGCCTGCATTCTTGGTCATTAAGTTTAACAAATGTTAACTCTTTTAGCACTGTGTTCTCTAGCAACTTTCATAATGTTATTTTTATTTTCATGATCATGGAATTTTTTGTCATAGTTATCAAAAGGACCATAGAAATTATAAAAAGTTTTTTGGATTTCCACTTTCTTCAGGGCAGGGATACTTGGTGAGCCATACAAAAACTTTAACCCCCAAACATTGTCTCCGCTAGGGGCAGAGAACGAAGATGAAGAACATGAAGGAGAAGAAGGAGAGAAAACGTAAGAAATGTTTATAATTTCTTTTGACAAATTGTTTTATTTTTAATGCTTATATCAGTATAAGATGAAAGTATTATGTAAGAGAAAGTATGAAGCTACTTTTTCAGTAGCATTACAATCTATCATGGAGAGACAAATAAGCTTGAATTAACAGATCTACTTGAACTTGAAAAGGAAGAGATGTCTAATTGCTGCTATCTCTTAGTGTATGGTTTGAACTTTTGTTAATGCTTAGCTTATTAATAGTAATATGGATAATGAAGTTTTACCATGTAGTTGAAACCTTTCAAAAATAAAATATATTCACAATTAATAGTAATATGGATAATAAAGTTTTACCATGTAGTTGAAACCTTTCAAAAAATGAAATAATATTTCACAATATATATTTCTCAATAGGTCAGCAGATGAGGCAAATGGACAACAGAAAAGTCAAGGATCAGGTATAGTTTTCAGTACTGAAAATTTTAAACTATTTTTTTTCGAAGTTAAAGTATTTTGAACAAACTATGTAAGATGCACAAATATGAAAGTTCTTCATTATTTCTGAGTGATATTAACTTTTCAAATATGTCATTGTGTTAAGTTTCATCTACGTAATCAAGATTAAAATTTAATGAAATACGTTATTGCTAATGTAAGTGCGTACAAGTATAATTTTGTGTTTGTGTGTAATATATCAGTTATGTAACCCTAATTGATATATAATCAGAAATGATGGTGAAATATGAATTACATAAATGTCACCTTCACATTTGTACAGATGTAGCTACAAGCCGTCAACAAACAGCCATTTCTCATGCCACAACAGAAGCCTTCACCGATGATGAAACATAAATTTAAAAGCTGAAAGAGAGCTTGGGCTCATGATTGATTTTTCCAACAAGGAGTCAATTACACTGAATCATAAAGGCTGTGTTAAAGTACATTTTTTAAAGAATTTTGTGTTGGAATCCTGAGGATTATACATTATTTTTGTAAATTTCAACCCCATTTTTTAGTGATTGCTGTAAACTAGAGCATGTTGATTATTAAAAATCGTCTGATTCAATGTTATCAGGTACATAAATTCATATTATATAGATATATTATGTACCATAAATGTAAATATGATTTAACCTTATCAGGTAAATAAGTTCACTTGTGAATAAGTACAATGTGATTTAATGTTAACAGGTATATAAATTCACATACATTTATAGAACAGATTTCCCAACTGAATGATGTAAGGGCTCTACCTCAAGAGTTAATGCATGAAATTGTATCTACTGTCCAGTTACCAGGAAATTGGCTAATCAGGATAGGATAATATTTTTATGTAAAGTTCACTGTTTATCTGTTGAATTGTTTTATGTGGCTGTAGAACAACTAATCCCCTTATGACCTTCATCATGTTTTGACCCTTTCTGCCACCATGCATTGTTCTGTTGTTAACGATGAGGCTCATAGAAGTACACCCATGTTTCATCCCTGTAACAATTTCACCTACTCCCTTACTATCATAATACAGTGGAACTCAGAAATAATGACAGGTCTAACCCTTATTACTCCCCATTTCCAAGATCTCGCTATTCCCGAGCAGCCTGAAGCAGTCATGAAATGCTACTCAGTAGCTTGAAGGGAAGGTTTCATATTATCGGCCATAATTGCAAATTAAACAAATTAATGAATAGGCTATAATAGAATATGGACTATGTGCACTGGATGAAGACAATTAGTCAAAATGAAGAAAAATAGGGAAAGTTTAGCAACTAGACCTGTGTGTGCGTGTGTGTTTGTACACCCTATGTGTGTTCATGTTTGATGTTTGCAAGTGTGATGCTGAGGTGATGCAAAATTCATCTCAGTACGATTCTGATGCTGTAGACTGTGCTGTAGGCTAAGGCCGGCTGGGCTGTGATAGGCAAGATCTAGATTCTGTGGCATTGATACACTGTAAAGGCCTACAAGTATATGCTTGCAAACCACTTTCCCCATGTGTGAGTCAATGCTAACTTAGGCCTACCAAACAACACTCCAACTCCAATGACCCTCCTGCCCCCACCTCTCCCGATTCCATTCCCCTCTCTCACTAAGCTGCATGCCTGAGTGAGGCCCTCAATTAATCTTTTGTTGCAATGAAAAAGAAGAGTATAGAAAAGAAACAAATATAGTCAATTTCTCAGACTATTTTACCCTCTGTTGTCCTAGCCTGAGGGAGGAAATACTCACTATTTTCGATTTTACCTCTTTTTCATACTCGCTACTTTCATGCTGATTTTATAGACTCAAATAAGGGGAACAACGGGATTTGAATTTTACTCATTATTTCCAAGCTTTCGCTATTTCCTAATGTGTTACTTTCATCGTCTGGTGCATTACAGTGTAATCCCTTAAATATTGACAGCCACTTTTTGGACATTTTCACATACATTGTCATGATTTCCAAAAACAAAATCTTTACTTAAATATCTTTACTTAACAGTTTCTCTTATGTTGACTTTTTTAAATTTTTGCCTGCTCTGCTTTATCGACATGCTTCCTATATGTTTACACGAACATGAAAGGGAAAAAAATGTTAAATGTTCTCAATGCAAACAGTCAACCTACTTTACTTGTCCACAAGTTCTAGATCCACAAATTAGACCCTAGTACTGTAAAATGCCTCATATACGTAATCTTCTCATGCTGTCGTCCCACCTCTCTACCTTCACCTTTTTCTTACTGTTGATCTCTCCTTGTTTTGTTTTTCTCTTTGGCTATAGATTTTTATTAATTAAACATGGTGTCCCCCAAAAAATTATAGAATTGCAAGTGATTGGTACATTTTTATTTGCTGGTCAAAAATCTAACAGTTTGCAACATTTTGAACCAAAAGAAACAAATTTGTGTTACGGAACACATTATGAAAAAAAGAACAATCTTAGACCTATCTGCTAGCTGTGACTGTTTACAAATTCAAATGGAACTTTTGAAAGCTCATTTTGGAGGTCTTCTTCTGTCAAAAAACTCAAATTTTCCCTGGCCTTCAAATAGACTGTTATAAATCCATTTGATTACTTTCTATGAGGCTATCTTAAAGTAAGAGTCTATGTCAGTATGTCAACACAAAAGCACTGACTGAGCTCAAATAGAAACAAGGGAGAGAAATGCGTGCCATCTCACTGGACAAAATTGTGTGAATACTCGAGAACTTTAAGCATCGGTTCAGGTGTGTTGTCAAAACTGGCGGCAGATGGATGGAACATATCGTCGTGCCCGCGCACTTTTTGCGTAAGTGAAAAATTGGCTATTTTCGGTTTTTCATGTACTCTTATGTAAAATGGCGCATCCGATGGTGGTGTCTGTTTTTAGTACATTATCTGAAGGAAATCAAAATGCGTATACAGTTGTCTCGCAAATGTCTCTGCACAAAGTGCGCAGGCTCTGTGCTGCCAAAGTGCATAGGCTACGAAAATTTGAAATGAAATGACTGACTTTGAGGAAAGATATTTAGATTTTTACTCTCCTGTAGAATTGTGAAAAACCACTTGCGCAAAAAGCGCACGGGCACGACGATATGATCAATTATTTGATACCAATGACATCTGCACCTGAAGTAATTCACCCAGAGATGAAAAGGGGGAACTTTGAAACTGAAGATGATATTCCATCAAACTGTACAATTTCATGAATTTTATGTATCCCTTATCCAATTGCTGTACAAACCTTGAGTAATGATCAGCCGTAGTAATCAAATGATCTTTTTTTTAATCACAATTTTTTATAGTTGTACACGAGTTACTTAATCTTAGGGTCTTTATTTGTTCTGATTTTGTTGTTGGATTCATTCAGTGATGTTAGATTTGAGAAGTGCACATTTGACCAATTTCTTGTGAATGGAAAATAAAGAACTCTTATTTACTTTGGGAAGCCTCTTGTACATACACATACGAGAGACCTTCATTCATTCATTAATCTTAGAATATGATTTTGTGCTGTCTCTTCATCAATTCTGATATTATCCTTTTCAGATTATTTGCCATTGTATTGTAATATTTGTGTCATTTTATTAAGAATGAATCACTTTGAAATGCAAATTTCTTTTCTCTATGATCAATAAAATGCTTTATCATTTATACTTGTTTTGTTCTTGAATGTACTGTGTCAAGGGAGATTTTTGTTGTTGTTGTAGTATAGCACTACTCTTGTTCTTGTAGTTGTTTAGGATTGAGCAAAATAATGTAAATGGAATGGAAAACAGATTTCTGATAATGAAACAATCTTAAGGTGTGCTTTGTCTGAAGTAACTACATGTAGATCTACCATAACTTTGAACACCCAAACTCTGTTAACCAGTATGTCATTGACTGGCTGTGTCTCTCTGTATGTAGGCTACATGGCTCCCACTCCCACCTCCACTCTCTCCCTCTCTTTCTCTCTTCTTTTTTCTCTGTCTGTCTGTCTGTCTGTCTGTCTGTCTGTCTGTCTGTCTGTCTGTCTCTCTCTCTCTCTCTCTCTCTCTCT
>JAOYNN010531017.1:0-14481 GCA_025770095.1 Goniobranchus kuniei
GCGTGTCTATTAACACATGTACTAAAGTTGTACTCGTGCCGGTCCTAAGCCTCGATGAATAGAGGGAAAATGGTTGCCTCTCACTATAACGACATTTCTGTATAACGACATTTGTATCTGGTCCCGACGATGTCGTTATAGATAGGTTGTCCTTATTTTATATGAGAATAAGCCAGTGTTTCGTGGTGTTTGAATTGTATGATTTGTATTGTCAAAAGTATTCTGTTGACTTGAAAATGAATAAAGTCTAAAGATGTTGCAATGGCCCATAAATGCCCCTTGCACAAGGGCAGATTTACCTCGACTTTACCTTTACCTTCAATGTACCCTGTCCGGAGCCTAAATCAACCTTGAATACCATACAAATTTTTAAAAGTTATAAATTCTAGTTCTAGACTTGCCCCTGGAATTAAATGATTCAAAGCAAATTATTATGGACTAGCTGATTTCCGACTGACACAAGCATCCTTTTCAATCATCCATCTCATGGTACATGTAATCATATTTCCAGAACCACCCAGTCATATGCCATCATGGTACATTGAGGCTGTTACTATGCCCACTCATGCTGGATGCATTTCTTTAGAAAATTTTCTCAGCATAGTCTGATTTTATCAAAATATATTTCATATATGTCTATATACTCATGTGGTAGATGAAGCAATAATAAGATAGAAAACCACATGTCGCAGCCCTGGTTGTTAGATGCCAGTTTGTGAGAGTAAGCCCCTGGGACACAATTTCTCATTTAAAGTAAAAGGCATTAGTAAGTTATCGTCGTAATTTGTCCTTACCTTTTTCGTTGGAGGTTGTTTTGTGATTTGTTTTGGTTTTTAAAGAAAGTGAGGGGATTTCTTATTTTTATATACTTCCACTCCATCATCCATGCCATTTGATTGATGGTTAGGAACATGGACAATGTCAGTAACCCACTAAGAATTAATCATTTGAGAGGACATTTAAACATATCGTCGGTGTTGTTCTATATCTACAAAATTTTAGATTTTCGTTTTTTGCACCAAATTAAACTTTGTTGGAAGCCTCACTTCTCATTTTGGTAGAAATGAAATTGGTTGACAGAAATGCACCAATATTGTTTGTGCTCTAAATGTATAAGATAGTCCTGTCTCATTTTGCCGCTGTAAACATGTAACTACGAATTCCGTGATTCCTATTTGCTATTTGCACTTCAACGTTTATAGAACGACACAGACGATATCTTCTTTTCCTTTGAATATGATAGCCTCACCTAGCATGCCCTCTTTTTGTTTTTAGTATTCAATGGATGCCATATCAGATTTTAGCTTCTCCTGAAAACTAAGCTTTAGATTAGTCATCTTTCTAGGGTTCCCTCTACATATATCACAGTACCGGTACCTTAAATGCTTTTGTTTGAATACAACATTGAAAAGGACACGTTATATTGTGGAACGTTGCATACTTTTTAATTATTTGTCTACTTACAGTCAAGTAGGGAATTTGGTTTAAAAAGAACAATTTTCATAGGATGATTGTTAAAGAAAAATGAAATCAAGAGATGTTATGACATATTTCTGTTTTCTTCACCCTCCACCCGTGACACATAAATGTTAAAGATAACTGCCTTGTTAACTTGCAGTGTACATGTTTTTATTTTTAATTTCTTTGTATCTTGCATCTCATAACGCAAAATAATTACTGTTCTATTCATGTTATACTGAATAAGGTTAAGGGCTGTGTTATTGCGTACATGTTTTATTCTTTTGATGTCTCTAACCGTTTTTGATTGAGCTTGAAATTCAAAGGTCACTTGTCTGCTGGGTTGAAGCAGTTTTCTGTAATCCTTTCATTATTTATCCATGAGGTACTGGTGATTTTTCCTAGAAGTAACCCCTGGGAGTGCTAGCCTGCAGATATAGTTTGATCAGGCCTGCTCTACTGCAGATACTTGACTGTTTGGTAAAGCCTGTAATAACTGGCATCCTCATTGGCTATTGTTTTAAATTGTAATAAGTATCACTTTGAGTTTAATTTCCATCTGAGGAACTCCAACATTTTTCATTTTAAAAAGTAATGGTCTCAATACATTGTACTTTTTATAGGGCCCAAACCTTCCAGGTGGAAGGAAGGTTATCATGCTTATATACTGAGCGCCATTAATTACTGGTCAAATTTTGACAGACTATAACTCCTTTAATATTCAAGCTAGCAAAAATTGGGTGGTGTCAAAATTAAAGCTTATTTACTGCCGAGCAAGGTAATGGGCACTGTATCAGGGGAAAAGCCAGGTAAAAATGTAATTTTGGGGAATTTCCAAAAGCTCTCTAAAATCAACTATGCACACTTTAAGGTACGAATTGTAACCGCATAAATTTCTCGCAAAATGCATCATTTCCAGCAGGGTAATGCTCGTGCCCAAACGGCTAACTCAGCATAAACCTTTCTGGTGGAACAAACCATTGAAACCCTGGACTGGCCTTCCAGTGCACCAGACATGAACCCAATGGAACATTCAAATCAGGATGGCAGAGTTCCCCGAAAATGAAAATTTCACCAGTCACAAAATGAACTTCGGCCAAAAGTTTGGTCGAAAAATCGAAAATAAATTTTCGATGGGGAATTTGGCCAGAAGAAAAACACACTTGGCCGGATATAATGGATCTGAATATTGGTATCGAGATTTTTCTTTCCACTCTGTGTTGTCAAAGTCGGACCCATTCGTACTTGCGGTAAATGTGAAGATATTCGATACTCCAATATAACCACAAGCCCATATTACTTGCTGGTAGTTGACAGTTTTTAAAACAGTCTATGGTCCATCAGGTCTTTGATGCAGTTTTTTCTTTTTTACTCAAATACTTTGTTATGATCTGCTAAATAAAGTTTGCAGACATCTCATATAATTAACCACAGTGCAGCCTGTCTAAAACAACATTTTGTGTATAGCGACATGATGCCCAGGTCCCAATTTTTCCCTTATATATCATTAGTAATGAAAAAACTCACTATAACGACATAATTTTAGTAAAAACCATGCATAGCAACATCAATATGGTGGGAATCAGCACCATCAAATTGACGGTGAAGATGATAATTCTGGTCCAATGAAAAGGCTTGACTGGCCGACCAATGATATTCACTCCCCTTGGGTCCACTTATCGGGTATAAGAGACAGTGCTATCGACCCGTTATCACGATGTCAACTCCTACTCCTACCAAGTTGAAGGGAACAATATAACCGCAAGCCCATATTACTTGCTTGGTTGAACCTGGCCGAAACACACCGGCAATGTTCACAGAGCATACACCCCACACAAATGCATTTAAACAATACAGTGAAGACTTCATAGAACTACAACCCATACAGCTTTCTGTAGGCAAGACTGAAAGTTCAAGGTGCACAGCAAGTAGAAAAGTGCTTGGCGAGCGGACTGTTCCATAGCAAGCAGTTTTACTTTCCTCCTTTTTGGAAGAGCTGTAGAGGTGGCCACCATTGCTATTTTTCGGACAAAGGAATGAAGCCATTTTAACCTTTAATGCCATCCACAAAGTGTAAAGTTACAGTTGCTTGTGTGAGGGAACATTTCCGGAGGTCGAGAAGTGTAATTTGAAGGAGGGCTTTGGATTATCAAACGTTCTTGAATCTCATGCGCCACCATGTTGAGAAGATGGAAGCAACTAAATGCTTGCTAGGCCCACGGACTACGGATAGGCTTAGGTCAGCTTGCCATTGCCTAGCACTTTGTGCTTAAATCACGCTTGGGAGTGTAAAGCGCTTTGCATAGGGAAGGGGTGCCTATGAATAGGTTGATTGGAGACAAAACTCGTATCCACAAACGTCTGGGGAAAAAAAATTAAACAAGTAGATCTGATCTCGATCTAGACCTGCAAATAAATACTACAATAATCTTACAATAGGCTACTATGATACAGCCTACTGCAGCACCACAGCCCCCTTTGTTTTCTTGACTTCATGATTTCATGGAATGCCAACGATATATCGAGAATATAGATCTAGATAGATCTAGATAGAGAATCTATAAGCCTAAGTACATCGATGATGCTTTTTAAAAAAAACCAAACACTCGATGTGGCTAGATTTCTTGATCGAGAAAAACAATCTAGATCTAGATCTAGTCCGAAGAATAACTTCAAGTGGTTGTAATACCTCTCCGAAAACGGTTGTAATGGAGATTTTCTCTCAGTTTATTGGTACAAAGAAAGACCCACGTTTTGTTTTCTCTCAGCATGTGACAGGCACCTTTTGTATAGATTGAGGATACATTCTCTGAAATTTGTTTCTTAACCCATTAACTTTAGATCTAGATATAGTCTATTTAAATCTGGATTCTCTAGACATCTAGAGATACAGAGATCTATTTAGTTGTTTTTGTTTTGTTTTTGCTTTTTTTCCCTTCTTAATCTAGACTTACAGTCTAGGCCTTTCATACTTTCTACATGTTTATTATTATTATTATTATTGTTATTATTATTATTATTATTATTATTATTATATTTCTAAGAGATTACTTTAAAAAATATAGTTTCGCCGCGTGCGCCATTCCGGTGAGATCTCACGCAGATTTTCAGAAATTTTACAATTGGCTGCTGCCATCCCTGTTAAAAATGTATCGGACGAGCATGGACAGCGGTTCGGAAGGGAGGTGATACAGGAATGTCAGCCAGCTGCAGACTGCTCTGATTTAGGAATATCAGGCAAATTCCGAGGAAACGATCTCAAGATTGACCAGAACAATGACACGTTGACTGAGGGTGATGTTAAACCTGCTATTAACCCGTGGGCATTATTTCCAGTCATGTTGGAATGCGCCAGGAATTAAGGCCTGGATTAAAAAGCCGTTGGCCGAATGTTTGACATGAAATAGATTTATTGATGTTAAGTTAGAATACTTGGTTTTGTGTTTGGATTATAAGTTTCTTGAATACCTTCTTGATTCCTGTTTTTAAGATTGATGTTTAAGTCTTTTGAGTTCATTGTTTTTCAAAAGTTACTTACTTTGAGCTGATCAATCATCTTTACTTAACCACATTTTGGATGGCTCTTTGCATTGTGCCATGTCACATTTATAAAAGGCATTTGGATGTATTTAGTTGATTTTGTTGAATCCAAAATTAAATTCCATTTCTTTTGACAACAAGAATTGCTGTTTGGGATAAATAGTTTTCAAGTTACTGCTGGTTAAACTTTGTCCAGTAATTAATGGCGCTCAGTATATTACACCGGGCCATCTTATTTCTCATTAGTTTTATAAGGCCGGCAATTAATAAAAAGCCAATGAAGTGGATAGGAAGACCCTGGGGTCTGCGTAGCCTCTGAGGACAGGTGGACCCTGGGCCAATGAAAGGCTTTCTGACATCGTCATGTAGGTGGATCCAGGCCAATGAAAAGCTGTCTGACATTGCCATGTTAGGGTAATGTTACAAAGACAAAAGAAACAAAACCATGGCTGACCACTCGGTTCGTCATAAGGCCTATTCCTAGCAATCTAGATTTTTCCCTTCACATCTTTTTCCCCCCTACATTTAGTTTTCTAAAAAGTGTGATTTGTTTTATTATTTTGTAAATGCCCCATACAGATTTATTTGATCGAATCTGGAGTAGATATACCGAACACCAGTAGACGTCTACCTCTGTCACCGTCAACACTCACTGTTGTCATTGCGTTCTGGGCTTGGGGATGGCAGATTCGAGTGACACGACTGGAATCTAGTCCTTCTTAAAGAGAGAGAGGTGAGAGAGAGGGAGAGAGAGAGAGAGAGAGAGAGAGAGAGAGAGAGAGAGAGAGAGAGAGAGAGAGATTAAACAAGATCCAGATTAGATCTATACATGACATACACATGTACATTACAAATTACAGTTGTGGTACATATGCGGTTTGTTTTGTTTTGTTGTTGTTACATATCTGTAACTTAGATTTTTATTTTTTTACACTTATTTGTTTGTCAAAGTTAATTTTTTGATTGGGTGACCTTTGAAAACAAGTTTATTGAAAAGTAAGGGGGAAAAAAAGAAATAGTAAAAGCCTCAAAGCTAGATAAAGTGCATTTTTGTTTTTGTTTTTAAAAATGTTGGACATGTATGTAGTGAGGCTGGATTTTATTTGCACTTAACTTAACTGCAGGCATCATTTGAGACAGGTACTGGTACCAGATTCATGAGTGGAATATTTTGCTGAATTACAAAAGAATTTTTCTTTCCATTTATGGCAATCTTACAGATTATGCAATACACCACCCCAAAGAACTACATCTATTATCCAAATAAATTTTCACTACAAATGCAATTAACCCACCCATCAGAAAAACAATATTTTGATACTGATAGGAAGCCTACACCCCGGGATCCAGTTATTCTAAAAAAGCAGTATTTTGCGAGGGAGATCCCGGGGTCCACCTATCCTCTATGGTTCATAGGTGCCACATTTCCGCCGAAAAGCGGAATTCTGCTTTTTTCGTTTCGCCGGAATAAAGTTCCGACTTTTTTAAAATTAAAAAAATCGGAACTCACGCCGTAAATGCGAAAGTCGGAGGTCTCGCAGGTCCAAATGCGAAAGGTGCGAAACTACTATATGCTAGTTTACTCCTTGCTTTAGGCGTTAGGCCATAAACAAAAGACTTATTTGTTGTGAATGGACTACACAGTGGCGCGGGTCATCATTCAAAGAGGAGGGAGTGCTTGAGATATTGACAAGGACATTAAAAATAAATAGAATTTTTCCTGGATTGAGAAGATAGACCATTGCGACTCACTGTTCTCGGAGTATGTGAGAAAGCTGAACAAGCCAAGAATTTGTGTCTGTTGTGCGACACATTTTATATTTATCGGGAGGACCACTGAGCATGCTAACCTGCTGTCACATTCCAGATCTAGAATCTAGATTTTCACACAAGACTTTTTTGATAGATAGGCCCAGTCTAGATCTAGATCTATAGATCTATCTAGATTCTAGAGCTAGATTTAGATCTAGACTCAGATCTAGTGTTCCTGCACCAGTGTCCATTGAATCGTTCACCATTATGATAAATGGGCGTCACCGCGTTGTTTGTTGCGGAAATCGACATTCTCCGCGTAAAGTTCCTCCTTTTTCAAAATTTGGTTGTGCTGGGTTCCCGAAGCCTCCTTACTTTCAAGGAGCTCCTTGAAACCTCCTTGAATTTGATTTTCCCCCAAAATCTCCTTGAAAACTCCTTGGATTTTGGATTTTGGCCTAAATCTCCTTGAATCCTCCTTGAATTTTAATTTGTCCAGTAAAAAATTTAAAGAAAAGGTGCAAGACTGCAACAAATACCCTCAGTTCGGGAAAATCGGTGGCGAGACGGATGTGTTAAGCCTCCTTGAATTCACCAAAGTTCTCCTTGAAACCTCCTTGAATTTTAAGGAAGCACAGCTGCATGAACCCTGGTTGTGGCACCTATGATGGTTAGGTAGACCGCGGGGTCTACCTATCCTCTACCAAAAGCCAATGCATATTCAGGGATAATATAATTTTCATAAAGTTATACTTCATTCATTGTCCTTAAAACATGCAAGCTATGATGTACTGAAATAGAACACTGAAAGACTGTATGTGTAATAATCTGAAGAGTCAGTCAGTATGCTAAAAGGTGGAGGAGACAAATATGAAACATAAGCAGACCACACCAAAAAATGAGGAGAGAGAGATGTCATGTTTTGGTAAGTCTCAAGTGTTCTGCCTTTAACTGAATCTTTGTCTTATGATATCTTTAAGCGCTCTAAATCTTGGCACTTTTTGTATGCATTGTACTGCTCTGCTTAAACTTTTGTCTGGTTCATTGTTATGATATTGGCCTGTCAAATGATTGTGGCACGGCAATCCCGAAGCACAAGTGATGTCCTGTTAATTGATGATTTTCATAAAAATGTGTCGCATGTTTGTGATTTTCTTTTCAAATACAATTACATGTGAAAATAAATACCACATGACAATAATCATGATGTTTTTTTCGTTCATGTGTCATCTTCTGTTTATTGGGATTGTTTTTTATTTGTTCAGATGTCTCTGCCAACCTCACTTACTACTGCCATATCATTTCACTTCACTTACCACTCTCTTTCAGTTATTTATCATTTGTAGTGTATATTCACAATAAAGCTGGTACAATAAACTAACTAAGGGTGAAAGTTGGTTGCAAAATGTTTCAAGTGCAATCTCATTTGATCCTTACCAGTCTCATGTTGTGCTCCAATTGGAACCATTCGTTGTAATCACTTTGTTTTCAATTTTGTTTCATAAACAAAATAAAGATTTGAAATTCACATTAAAGTCTGTAAGATGCCAACCCTACATATTTACATGTATACACATATTATGTTTATACATACACTCTCATACACATGCATGTACTAGATGATAGCTTAGAAATTTGTGAGGAAATGTAGGACATTGTGTTATAAAATCTGCAAATAATTAACCCCCATAAGAAAAATCACACTTTTAAAAGGGATCTGTTTTTTTCACCTTGCGTACAGACTGGCTGTGGAGACTGGTAAATAATTATGTAATGGACTTCAATGTAATTTAAATTGCAGAAATCTATTTCTTGACTATTTTGCATCTAAATTTACATCTACCTCCTATCAAAAGAATTGTCAAAGTCTAACTGTGGAATCAATGTCGATCCATCTCAATATTCTAGACTGAGATATTCTCTAGCTGAGGTTCTAATTTGATTTAAAGATCTTGAATTGAGAATTCAAAATTTTAGAATCTAGAAAATATAATGTGGTTTGCAGAGTCAAGATTTTTTATCTTGATTAAATATAATGCTGTAGATATTGAAGACATTAAAAGCAAAAAACATAGATTCTACTGCCCAAATGCAGTGATACTCTATGTAATTTTATACAAATTTGTTGCATTTCATAAAGTAAACAACACTCTTGATTTAAGTTTTCAATTGCAAAAGAGCATAGGTCAAGAGAGGATCTATTTTATACTTGATTTTATATATAGTAAAATTTAGAAGAGGTAGCGTTTGACAAAATAATAATAATAATATAATACATAATTTTTTTATAGCACCCTGCCCCATAGGTACCGGTTCTAGGTGCTTTACAAAACCACCTATAAATGCGGACACTACATCACAAAAAATTTAGACATTACAGCATCAAAGGTAACAAATGGTAACATGCACTTTAAAGTATACTTCTACTATCTTGCAATCTGAAAAGATAAGTTTTCAAATTGGATTTAAAACATTGAAAATCATCTATTATGTCCCTAATGTGTTTTGGCAAAGAGTTCCAAATTTGAGGAGCCAAAAAAGCAAATGATCGTTCATCAATTTTCTTCTTCATTTTTGGTCTTGTCAGGATTCTATTTTCGTAACTGGAGCAAAGGTTGTTTCTTGGAGTATATACTTTTACTAGTTCATTTATGTAGGAAGGGGCACATTTTTGAAGCGTTTTAAAAAGAACGGTGCAAATTTTGTAACGAATTCTTTTTTTGACGGCAACCAATGCAGTTGTTTTAGAAGGGGTGTAGCTGAGTTTGCTGCAGCATGGTTTTGCAATGTCTGAAGTTGCTTCATAACGTATTGAGAGGTGTTTGAAAGTAAAGAATTACAATAATCGAGCTAAGAGAGCACAAGAGCATTTACAAGGAGCTGTGCAACTTCAAAACTGATATATTTCAATATCTTTTAAATATTACTTTTTTTTCTATAACAGTTAGATATACATGTAGCATAATATAGTATGTACTACAACACAGTCACTTGACATCTATTAGCAGAGCTCATGTCAGTCTTTATCATGATACATGACAATGCCTTAATTTTTCTCATAGAATATAAAAATAAGGCCAGCATTGAGTTTTTGTTTCTGGTTGGGTGTTTTTCCTTATCTTAGCTGGTACAAGATACAATACAACTCATTTGATTCACACAATACTGACAGTAGAATCTGTGAATCAATTGTTTAAATATTTTCGTCTTCTCTCAAGTGATATTTACAAATACTTCATAAAAATACAATGTAATTTTGTTTCATATACTACAGACAAAGAAAAAAGTTTCACAGATACAAAACGGTATCTGAATTTTAAGAGACAATTCAAGGCTTTGTGCATTTATAATACATGTATTTTATTTGACTAAATAGTTACCAGACATAACAAACAAAAAGTCAAATGACCAAAAAGAACGTTGCAGAATAACTCTTTGCTCTCTTGCACTTGCATTCAAATCAAAATTGCTCCTCATCATTCAACACATCTTTTCTTAACCTTTCAGGAAGGTGCTTTCATATTTTATGATTTCAATAGGAACTTAGTTTAGATATTAAGTTTTAGTTAAAAATAGCATATATATAAATTATAACTTCAAAACACTTCTTTAAGCGTACACTCTGAAAACAATAAATTGAAGAACATAAAAATATTTGAAAAAGATAAAGACTATAGATACACAGATAGGGAAGTCATTGGAAACATGGAATGGGATCTTCATGAGATAAACATGGCCAAATAAATTGAAATTGAAATGATCTTAGTCTTTACTCCTACCTGCGTTCCAGTAAGGAAGTAAAATGCTAGTCAGGATGGACGTATATAATAAGGAAGCCAACTGGATCTCTGACAAATTATTGTATTGAAATAGAGCCATATGTATATAACATGTATATTGAAGGGAATGTTACTCAATGGATTAAATCCAAGATGTTTATGCTGTCTGTCAAAAGGCAACTTGCACTTGCTATCCCCCCTCTGCCCCCTTTTTCCAATTCCATCTTATCTTACTTGAAAGAAGCTGTAACACGATTATAGACATGAAATCTCCAGAGTAGCTAGCCTCGTCCTAGGATCATCCAGGGAGAGGCCCTTATTTCATAATGTGTTGAATAAGCTTTCCAGTGCAATCACACAATCACAGTCGACTTTTTCCTAAGCAGACATTTTTAAATGTTACAAATTCAACTTTAGGCCCTCTTCATATTACTACATGTATTAACATGAAATTACCTCTCTTATAACAGAAATCCATACATCAAGAGCTGTTGTAAGTTAAGATATATTGTTCTAACTCGTTAGTATCATCAAGTTGGTCGGATAAATTCTTGTTTCAAGTTTAGTTCCTTGTGTAATGTCTGTCACATTATTATCCTCAAGTGTTAAAATTGCAGGAACTATGATCAGTTTCCCTATTCTCAGGGGTCGGTACATAATATTATGAAATGTTATAAAGATAAAATGGGGGTGGGGGAGGGAGGTTTTTTAAAAAGTTATGAGTTTCAAATACATGTAGTTTCCAATTGCTATTTGATGTCTATTCTGCATGAGGCATGTCTATTTTAAAATGCTTTTTTTAAAAAAACCGATTTGCCGTGGAAACTAATGAAGAAACTCAAGAAGAGCAAAGGAAAACAAAATGAAATGCAGTTTTAAAGATGAAAGATATATCCCAAATGTTTGTTATTCAGTACCTCCTAAAAGGATCTATTACAACATCTAGTCCATCTCTACCTATGCTGGCTGGATTCTGTTGATAATTTAATTTATGCTCCACACTGCAAATGTAAAAATAAAGTAAACCTCTTGTGGCTAAGGCCTTTATCTATGTAGCTTGAGAGGGTGAGGGTTGTTTCCTGACACCAAGATGTTAAAAAAGTAGGCCTACAGATTTGCTGATGAGCCAATCACCAGCTGCAACAAAATGGCGTCTTCTCCAGATTGAAAAATGGCACTTCATGGCCTCCACATACTCACTATGCGGAAGTTGTCCAATATTTAACATGTCCGCCAGCTGGTCTCCCTCCTGATTACAAGTTGCCATTTTCTCAGAAACAGCATATACATGTATGTAGGCCTACTCGTAAGTTGGTAGTCTGTAGTGCACCGATAAGCATAGTATACCTACATTGATTTGCAATAAAAGATACAAGTATTCGTAATGTGTTAGAAAGAAGTTACATTCAAGAGGTCTTCTAGACTTCTAGGCCACAGAGATACAATCAATACTAGACTACAGTATGTGACCTGAGAATTATAAGGTTCTATCTCCTAAATAAATATTGGGTAGATAGAACCTTATAATTCTCAGGTCACGAGTAGTTTGCAGGCGTGTCCAACATCCAGGTGAGTCCTCTTGGGGGTCTCCTAAATCTTTTACCTCAACGATGGATTAGTAGTTGGAATGCAGTTCAAAATCAAAGCACACAAACCCCCAGAATAGAATATGTAGTACTTGTTAAACTACAATTACCATTACATGTACATATAACAACCACTACAGAAACCCAACCAGGTTGTCCCAATGGAGAACAGCGCCGTGTTCTCACCTCTGCCCGCCTTCTCCCTTCACCCTTAAAGAAATAGCAGTTGAACTACATGTATTTGAAATTTGTAATAAGCACATTTAGTATTTCAAAACAAGCAATACAATGAAAGACGTAACAAAGGACAATGAAATTGCATTTACATGAACACCTACAGCATCGTCTTTGACATTGTCTCCAGGTTGGCTTTTGCTTGCAGACAAATTGTCCCCTTTCTCTTTTTGGTGACCCCTCTCTCCACGGTTATCAACATTATTTTCATGAGTAGCATCCGAATAGCCCATATCGTTTACAGGTCTGTCATACAGTCGGTCTCTTCCACTATTGCTTCTGCGGTCACCTCCATCGACATTTTTGTTTTCCCTGATGGTTTCACCGTCATGACCTATGTAACCCCTTTTCGGGCCCGTCTGGATGCTGTGTTGGGGAGTGTCGTCTGCGTGGCCAGTACTCCCCTGATGGCTGTCAGAGTCGGCGTCTTGGTCTCCAGCAGCTGGGCGGTTCCTTGGCGTCAAGAGTTGCCGGCAGATGTCTGGAAGAATTCCCATTTCGCTGATTGACATGGCCTTGGCAATATCCTCACCACAGTGCTGCATAGCATTGCCAAGGCAAACGGCTCTCGTCACAGATGTCCTATTTAAAAAAAAAGGGGGGGGGGGATACACACAGAACACAACTTGTAAACGATGGGAGAGGTTATTGTGGAGAATATAGTATTATAGTCACAACAGTTTCTGGATAATATACGAGAGAGAGAGAGAGAGAGAGAGAGAGAGAGAGAGAGAGCAATTTTTTCTTACTAGTATGGGATATATTCTTAAGGCTCATTAATCATTTAACACAATCTGTATTGCGATAAAAAAAACAACAACCCAACATTGATTAACACCTTTTGATGAAGTGCTGGTTTGCTGCGGTTCAAAATTAAATGTCAGCAGGCCAACCGGGTAACACACTGGCATACGCGTTCTCATAAGCAATTTGAAATGAAGCATAAAATACATATTATATAATACGTTTATTACCTTTTGACTTATGGGTGTAAAGAATGGGTGGGTGGGATTGCTGTGGTCGTATGGGTATGGCAGTAGTATGATACAATAAGCTAACTAAACGATCAAGAGGTGCCTGGTTTGATTCTCGGTTGTGTTGGCTAAAGAAAACTAAAAATTCGATTATATTCTACGCTCCACTACCATTTAAAGTAAGATCTGACTGCAGTGCTGGTCGCTCAGAGACGAACGATGATCTCAGATATCCTTTGGGCAAATTGCGTCATGTGAACGAACCTTTGACTGCACATTTTGTTCTTTAAAAAAAATAATATATAGACTTAGCTGATAAGTAACTGCCTAGGCAATCTGCTTTTACACCAATGCGTCATTAGGGCATACGGCATAAAACCATTGCTAAAATATTGTGCAGAGCCTGCATAACAATATGTATGAGTTGCAATGCGATAGCCATCATTGGGAGACGCCTATAGAAGTTTATGAGGACTTTATGGACGCAAATATTCCTATTATTATGAGTCTGGCATTGCAATGCAGCAACGCACATGTATAGCAATATTTAGAACAAATTCAAATTGGAAGATGACGATAAACACTTTTGTTTTCTTTTTATGTTTTCTTTCTTTTTTTTCTTTCTTTTTCTTTTCTTTCTTTCTTTTTTTTTTCAAAGGAGGGGCGCTAGCTTTGGGGTTTGTTTATTAAAGTCATAAAGTGTATTGTCTTTTTCACTAGCAGTTGTCTGTGAAATCTTTACCTGCATGCGATGGTTTGAAGTTCCACCTCATCAAAGTCTCCATTTCCCAATATTTCTTGTCTGATCGTCTCCACCTCCTTGCTAAATCCAAGCTCACACTCGACCAAAGCCGGTTGTGATTGGTTGAAGCAGTCATTAGACAATCCCGGAATAATGGATTCTGTGTGAACAATAATAGTGAGAATTATGTACCGTTAGTTAGTAGTATAATATAAACCATCGAAAACCTAGACAGATGCAGATAGTGGATATCTGCAATAAATTCACCACAATATACATATATTATGTATCTGAAAAAAGGTATCATAAAACACTGAAAATGACAATAGCCTGGAGACTTTTAATCAACCTTTAAGACGGTAAGTCCAATCTCCCACGCCCCCCCCCTCCCCAACAAAAACAAGATAAAACACAAC
>JAOYNN010531128.1:0-14480 GCA_025770095.1 Goniobranchus kuniei
GAAGAAGAAGAAGAAGCAGAAGAAGAAGAAGAAGAAGAAGAAGAAGAAGAAGAAGAAGAAGAAGAAGAAGAAGAAGACATAAAAAGGGTAGGGGGAGGGGCATCACACATCTGCCAATAACACGACATCAAAACTGGCAGTGTTAGTCTATAGAATGTTTTGCTGTTTGCTTGGTGTTATAGGGCTCTTTGTGGCTCATAAAGATAGGGCACAGAAATTTGCCTCCTCCACTCTCTCACTAAAATCCTCACATTTAGAGGAGACAAAGGAGAGCCAGACAGAGAAATAGAGGAAAGATAATACAGAAAGCTCTTGCCTCATCCTTAGTCGCCTTTTACAACATGCACAGCAAGAACCGCCAGTGGGTCTGTATTCTACCATCATTCAGTTGAGCACCACATAACCCACACAGGCATCTCTGAACACACAGAATAAGAATATATACTGAATCGTCGGTAAAAGAAAAATATATATATATAATGGATCCATCCATGATTAAGGGACTAAAACACTTGTTTAAAGTCTGAACTAGAAATTCAGAACAGTTGCCCAAAGCCAGCTCGAATCGAACAAAAGACTCATTTAATATTATTGTTACTTTGTTTTAAATTTTCCTGTAGAGACTCCAATGCACTTGGGTTGTCTTTATGTTTCACTGAGAAGAGCTAGATGTTTAAAATTTAAAGGTTATACATATTTTTTTAAGTGGTTAGGTGAAGAACAATGTCAAGTATTTATAATTGCTTTCTACAAAGAATAAAAATAAAAGTAAATCCAAAAACTAGCAGTGTTTACGCAACACTCCAAACTACCATCACAAGATTTACAAAAATATCAATTCCAGAATTTACAAGGGCAAGGAATCAGAACAATAGCCTATTGCATCTAAAATCTGCCAGAAAATTCCTTGACCAAAGAACCATGATCTTTGTGCTTTCAAGGTTACACATTTAAAAAGCGTGGAGGAGTATGTAGTTCATGATGAGAACAATGGACTTGCTGTACACACAAGCCTAGATCTGTGTATTTTGATTTGAAAGAGTATAACAAATTATCTGACAAGACATGGACCACCAGTAAACATCTCTAAATCCAAGAATTTGGACATGTATTACGCTGTTACCGGCCTCGATTACATATCATACACATCACACACACACACACACACACACACATATACTAATTATTATTATGTACAGCATGTTGACATTAAGTCTGAGAGCCAGCTCATGCAAGAACAATGAGCTTACATACATTATATATATGAATCACAATGAAAAATCTCTAGAGAAGTCGTTGACTAACTTTCAAACAATCACTGTTGCGCAGTTACACACACATATATATATCATAAAAATATGTTACAAAGAAGTCTCTTATCATTACAGCACATCACACTCCATACGCAAAACTTAAGTACTATTAGAGAGGCTCACACTCACAACAAGGACAAAGTGATGTCAAGATATCAAGAAGACTTAATTGGAGTCATGCCAAGGACAAACTTCTCAACTCAAGTGGTTTTGATGAGAGCAATACTGTTTATGATGACAGTCACAATAGGGACATATAAATGGCTACTATATATATATATATAGTGTGTGTGTGGGAATGAGAAAGCAATTCCGCCTTAAGTTTCATTTACTCAGAGTGCCAACTACATCCACCATAAAATTCTGAAATTTTGAATTGCATGATAAATTGTATACAGTAAGACATAGGGCCCATACTTAAAATTTGAAGTAAATTAACACATGGACATTTTTTTAAATCCGGATTTCCTGATAAATCCTGAAAATTGGCACTTCTGTAATTTACTTTTGAATACTAAGCATTCCAATTCAGATGCATCAAAGTATTTGGTCTTATATCAAGTGTAAAATTTCTTCTCCATGATAAATTTGCAGTAGTGAATTATTTTATTTCCTTTTTCCTATAATGACACTTTAGTTCAAGGAATGTAAAAAATATTTTCCATTCTGGCACCTCCACACTAGGAATTCAGCATGTAATGTCACTGGGGTTAGAAGTGCTTGATGAGATAAAATTCAGAGCCTTTTCAAGATTGTTCATGGTCCAAAAATGGTTTTTCAAAGGTCCAAACGAAATTAAAATATATAGTGTGCCCATAGACTCAAATGAGCTTAACGAGGCTCACTGCCTAAAGATCCAGCAATAATGTTGGCCTTTCGGGAATTAATGAATCTATCCAAGCGGCATATGATTGTTCAAAAATGTATCTTTTTCAGTATGATTGATTCAGATTTCCCAATATTTGTCATTTTCAAGGGTTTTCAAGGTTTCTTGGTCAAATTCAAGGCTTTTCAAGGTATCTCAAGGTCCTTTTATTTTTTCAAGGTTTCTCAGGGTTACTTCTCAACCTGGGAGTAAACCCCACAGACCAGAAATCAACAAACATGGCAACAAGCACTAACATCAGTGACAACAGCACTGACGTGGTAAAGTCAGTCTCATTCTGCAAAACTAAAACAGAAGTTCTTGCCCCCAACCATCTAGTCCTAGGTTCTAGATGTAAAAACATATTCCACATTGCTCTCTTCATGTCTAGGCAAACTACATATCATCATCATGCGTGGTGAGTGCTAGTCTGCACGTTGCCGATCATTTTTTCCACTTCCATCTATCTTCTGCTGCTCTTGCATACTCTGTATTTGGTGTTATGTTGGATGGGCTTTGTCTCAGTCCAAATATCAATCTGTATTTGATGTTATATTGGATGGGCTTTGTCTCAGTCCAAATATCAATCTGTATTTGGTGTTATATTGGATGGGCTTTGTCTCAGTCCAAATATCAATCTGTATTTGGTGTTATATTGGATGGGCTTTGTCTCGGTCCAAATATCAATCGATGTGCAAGGAATAAAAATATGACATCAGAACTGGTTTGGGCCTGATTTTTTTTCCTCCTCACACTTTACCAAATTAGGCCTAGATCTACTATGTCAGCAGCAAATGATTTTAGTGGTACCAAAGATTTGAACTTATCTTAATAATATGGATTTTCTTCTTACATATTTGATCCAAATGAAGATATAAGAAATAACTCAAACCTACGTTTTATGTTATGGGCACTGGCAAAGTTACATATTTTTTCAATTGCGTAGTGTCTGAGAATAAACTGTTTGCAAATTCGGCCTCAGCTCCATTACTAGTATCATTACCTTCCTGGACCTCCACAATAACAATAGCATTCGGACACATTGTGGGTGTGAGATGGATTCCATGACAAATGTTCTAGCTGTCATTTAGAAAAAAAAGACAAGAAAGAAGAAATCAAATACAGAAGACACGAATGTCATTAAGATAAATCATGTATATCACGATGAATACAATGAAATAAATTCAAACAATATCCATACCTACATGACGCCTACAAAGCATGACATTTACATTCTACATGTACAGTTTGGCTAATGACGGGCAAGACCTGATTTCTGGCCTTTTTTGCAACTGTTCATCAATTGGTTACCCTATATATATGTCACAGTTATTACTCCCATACCATCTGGGAAAGCAGTCACCTGTCATCATCATAGTGGCCAATGTTAGCTGTCACACTTGATGTTCTTGCAACTTGTCTCCAGACCTCTATGTTCTTGCAACTTATCTCCAGACCTCTCAGTTCTTGCAACTTATCTCCAGACCTCTCAGTTCTTGCAACTTGTCTCCAGACCTCTCAGTTCTTGCAACTTGTCTCCAGACCTCTCAGTTCTTGCAACTCATCTCCAGACCTCTCAGTTCTTGCAACTTATCTCCAGACCTCTCAGTTCTTGCAACTCATCTCCAGACCTCTCAGTTCTTGCAACTTATCTCCAGACCTCTCTTTTCCTGCTTTTCTGGATAATTTCACCCATTCTCATTCCACTGAGCTCTTTGATGTTTTATATAAAGGCCGTTGGTGGTCGACCTCTCTTCCTTGGAGCGTCTGTTTTTCCATACAGCACTGATGCCTTGAGAACTGTTTTGTTTCTGATGGCATGGCTCACATGGTACTGTGTAGCTCTCCCATACCAAAGGAATGAATGGCTGGGAATAACAAGTGCAAGTCATGTTGGGGCAGCGTAAGAATCACTTGATTGTAAAAAGCCTCCTTTTTTAAGGAGGCTACATGGTCGAGTGGTATCGCATTGGCTTTTCATGGCAAGGCAAAGAGTGCTGATGCGGAGGTCCCACCTTCGATTCCGACTGGTGCAGGATAAGTTCTTATGTTCTTTCCTTTGTTTTGCCTTGTCTCTGTCCCAACTAGAGTTTGACTAAAATCTGTGCTTGTTTCTATCCTGTATTAGAAGTAAATGGTAGATCTAAATTTTAAGTACAAAACCATGGAGAACATGAGTGGTAATTAGATGGAGACGGCACATAGGAATCAACTCACATCATAGGGAAACTCTTGCTTCATGAACAGAAACCTTGCCGCTAAAAGATTTGGGAAAGAAATTCACAATGTGTTATTATCACACAATTTCAATACGTGATGAGCATTCACACTCAAAAGGTTTTATCTTGTCCCCATCCCGACACCCCAATTTTCATCAAAATCGTTAAGAAGAATGTGATATGTGCTGTGATGTCATAACTTCATACCGAATGTCATGTAATTTAAGTGTCACCAACCATTCTCCAAGTTGATGTAAGTGGAAGCCCTTTTAATTCCTTGTAATCTAATCAGTATCGGTTTTTACCAGTAAATTGCTCACTAGCATCATGCCCTGTACTGTATTGACCTCTGTCTAAGCAGCAGTGACATATATAATGATAAAATTAGACATTTCAGACAAATATGTTGACAGGAAGTCGGATAGCTCTACAGAAACACAGAGAACTCTAATTTCATCTTTCCCACAGTGGCCATAACAATATCTTACAAATCTGAAACCCACAGCAGACGTCTGAATCAATGCCTTTAGGTTTTATACATCTAGCTCAACGGTCCGAACTGAATGACATTTTCAGTTAGCTTGTAACAATATGCGTTGGCCTGACTTTGAAATGGATTGAAATTTTTTTTTTCTGGTGACCTGCTAGGTCTTTACTTTTTTTTTTTTATATACATCCTAAAGAGATTAAAAGCAGGATAAGTTAACACATGGTGTCACTTTGTAGATAAGCAAGATAAGTTAACACCTGGTGTCACTTTGTAGATAAGCAAGATAAGTTAATACAAGGTGTCACTTTGTAGATAAGCAAGATAAGTTAACACCTGGTGTCACTTTGTAGGTAAGCAAGATAAGTTAACACCTGGTGTCACTTTGTAGGTAAGCAAGATAAGTTAACACAAGGTGTCACTTTGTAGATAAGCAAGATAAGTTAACACAAGGTGTCACTTTGTAGGTAAGCAAGATAAGTTAACACCTGGCGTCACTTTGTAGGTAAGCAAGATAAGTTAACGCCTGGTGTCACTTTGTAGGTAAGCAAGATAAGTTAACACATGGTGTCACTTTGTAGGTAAGCAAGATAAGTTAAGACCTGGTATCACTTTGTAAGTAAGCAAGATAAGTTAACATATGGTGTGGGTCACTTTGTAGGTGAGCTAGATAAGATAACATCTGGTGTCACTTTGTAGGTAAGCAAGATAAGTTAACACCTGATGTCACTTTGTAGGTCCGGTAATTTGTACATTTACAGACATATTTTTCATGAGGACATTCTATACATAGTTCATCTCCCATAAAGTTACAAGCCATAATTCCAATCTGCTTTCTCAGCTTTTTATCCCAATGATGGGGTTACCACACCTGTTCACCATAACTTAATGGATTCTGTAAGGGATCAATGTTTCTCCCCGATTGGTTTTTCAGCCTCCTATTTTCTACAATTTCCGAGGTCTCTTTTATAATCGTAAAGTCCATCTACGATAAGACAAAACACTCCAATCTAACCTACCATGGTATAAAGGAAATGGGACAAAATTTGTTTTCAGAGTCTGTAACTAGCCTGGGATTGAGCCAATAACCAGTTTGAGATGCCAGCAAACAATAAATTGAATAAATATGAGAAAGGTGCAAAAGATAACTCTTTCGTAGGACAATCTAGACCGTTTCACTTTTCCCAAAAAATTATGGATGGATTAACAGAATGTTTGTATCAGTATTGTAGCCAAAAGCAATCACAAAAGTTAGAAGCAGTTCTTACCCATCAATCCAACATCTCGGGCACCTCCAAGCTGAAAATTTAAACAAAAGGCAATGATGAAAGATTTTTTTTAAAAAAATGAAATAGATTTTGTTTCTCTACACATGTATGGGCACATTGATTGCTTAATATTTCAATTTTTTGTTGTTGATTGTACATAATCATAAAAATAAACAATAAAGGTGTCCACCAACACACACTGTGTAAGTTACACTATGTTGAACAGTTACTGCCTACAGCCTTATAAGTGTGTATCAAACATGCGCAGCTTAGAAGCAATCATGAAGTATAGATATAATACTGATATAGAAATGAAACATGCAAATGTTGGATTTGTACTGAAAAAGGAAAATAAAAAGTTGAATTAAATAACGAGGATTTCACAAACACTTGGATTCCCAATTTTTTTTTAATTGTCCGACAACAGAATGGAAACCTCAACCCCCTTGTTAAAGTATGACACTCTACGCGTCTACTAACTGAGCTAACCGGTTGTTGCTAATTTAGCGAAATCAAACAATTTAGGCCTACTTAAGGAAACTCACTATAAATCGGGAGATTTTGAATTTCTTTTGACAGGCTAGTAGTTGTAAATCTATGATACATACCTGTGTTTAACCTTTTAGCACAAATGTTTATTTCAAATGATGTCTACTACCTCTTCGGCATTGACAATTTTGCTGGAAGCCGGAAGCAATCATAGTTTACGACGATATTTGTTCCTTAAATACAATAGGAATCCTCCAGAAAAAAAAAAATTGGATCTTTAAAAACTATATCAGTCCTTTGGAAAAAAATGTGAAGCAAGCTTCACACGAGCATGTCTTCTCATTGCCCCAGATAAGTTGAACCCACTTTTGATACTTACTAAAGTTTAGCGAAAACAAACTGAACACCAATTGGTCTAGTGCTTTAGGAAAAGAAGTCTTTTGGAGTTGGAGAGTTTGCCTCTTATTACAAAGATGAGATGACATGAAAGAATGAACCCCATTGAAGCAAATGCCATCAAAATGTGTAAAGTCACAGCAACACTCTGATCAGGGGGCAGGTAGTGAATCCAACACTAGAGGCAATGGGAACGCTTTGTCTCCCTGGTCATTGACCCCAACCTACTTCAGAGGACAATTTTTATACTCCTAAAGAGGAAACTGACCCGGAAGTTTCTATTTAAAACTAGAGGAATAGCCAATGAGATTGGAAGTTATTTTTAGTTCATATGGAGTCTAGTACTTTCGTTTTCAACCATCCAATGGAAGCATGTGACCCAGGATTACACGTGTTTACAATGAAAGTAGGTCATGAAGGCCTTGACATAGAAACACACTTGCGGTAAAACCATAAGCCTAAGCAGGGGTAAATGTTTTACATAAAAAAACAAAACAAAAAAACAAAAAAAACAACAAACCCACACAAAGATAAAACATACCCACCTTGGCACAGGCTGCAAAAACACAAATTCTACAGATAAAATCTTTACTCGTCGACTCGGATGTGATTGGTGGAACATGACAGTATCGGTGGTATTCTGAAAGAATGGAAGAAAAAAAAAAAGAAGAAAAGAATAGAAAAAAACTGTTCAGGCATTTTTCATTTCTTTTCTAATTTGTTTGGGGGGCTGGAGATTGATTGTGGATTATGCCCTTGGGGATGATCTCAGGGCTTTTCATTATCCGTCTTTTCCCAATATCCGAATGTTGTTTCTCCCTCCAATGCTTGGATCAGGAGAAGCTTTTCAAAATGTCCCAATATTTAGAAGAATGCAGACAGTAAAATCCTTGCCCCTATTTTCTAACTATTTGGTAAGAAGTTTCCCTAATGTAGCAATTATCACTGTAGAGGATGAGAGCCTTTTAAAATGCAACCCCTGAGACAATGTTTATAATGAACGCAAAAGCTCGAACCAAAAATGAATAGTAGGCGAAATCAAAACCTAGACCGACATTTAGAACCATAGAGTACAAATTATTGTCATGTTGTGGTTTTAACATCACTTTTCAACATGGTAGATGTTTAGAACCATAAGAGTACAAATTATTGTCATGTTGTGGTTTTAACATCACTTTTCAACATGGTAGATGTTTAGAACCATAGAGTACAAATTATTGTCATGTTGTGGTTTTAACATCACTTTTCAACATGGTAGGTTATACCAGCAGGCCTGGCACTCCATTAACAAAATCTGAGGAAAAACCTCGGTACAATGAGACGAACAATAAAACCTGAACATTTCCACTAATCACAAAATGGCAACACAATATCCAATTTTTAAATTTAAATCCAGTATCAAATCTCAAAGACTAGTATTCGTATTCTAAATGTATTGTTTCTCAAGACCACACGACAAATAAAGCACATTCTACACCTACGTTGAATTAATGCTATTTAACAAGAACAAAAGCAGTATCCAGAGAAAGTCACTGAAGGAAGGAAAACTTTGTGTTTAAAAGACTGAAATGAAATATCTACTGTAGCATACTGCAGGCTATTCCATCTTGTTTTGAATTGTGTTTCGCGCACGACAGGCGTGATTATGTTTGAGGTAACGAGCCAAGGTTCAGGTCAAAGGTCAGGCGGTGCTCCACGAACGAAAACTCGCAGCCCGTGAATCGACGCCCAATTTTTGGCCTTTTGTCTGGATTTCTCATGGAAATGTTCCCTCAGGAAAAAATCGGTATTCTTAGCGGTTAAATCCATAAATATGAAAATATTTTCGGAAAAAAATCGATATAATACCGATTAATCAGTATGAACAGCAGATCTGTATCAGTGACGATGCTATTTGGACAAGTCTATGTACTGCCAAACATGAATCATAAGGTATCCCAAACTCCAATGACTCACCTAGTCACAGTATACTGACACTGAGCTGACCAGTCTTAGGACTGTTCTCAAAATGCTGAGTGGCATGCAAGACAGTTACTTATTACTAAATTGCCAAATTTAAAGTCTTCACTGTGAAAGTAGGAATCCAATCCCAGCAAACATTTAGCTTACCTCTTTCACAGTTTGTACATTCCACAAAAGTGTTGGCGTCAAACTCCTCCTGTCCACCACAGTTGTGACACGTCTCTGCCTCGTCTTGATTCTCTGCAATACAACATACATAGAAAAACACACACAGCACCTGATCAAATCGATCCAACATGTCTTTCCATTTCAATTCAGTATGGCACCAATAAACAATACCCTCCCCCCCCCCCAAAAAAAAAGCAGAGATGAATAGTAATAATAATGACAGGTGTGGCCACACATTTGATTTACGTCATAAGAGTCTGATAGTTTGAAAATTTAAAAGTAAAATTTATATAAATGATGGAAGAATTAGGGTTGATTCACAAGAAAAAGGATACCACAGAACATGATCTGGTTACAACAGACTACAAACTGCGTTTTGAAGGATGGATCCAATTCTGTTTTGGACAGCATCAACATGTAACCATTTTCCACCCTTGAATATAATATCCCCTTCAGGCATCCCTCACAATTTGAAACAAGAGCTGAGGTTAACAGCATTGCTGAAAAAAGCCGTCCTTGGACTGTGATAGCTTTTATGGCAACCATCTGGCAACTTTTGTATTTCCTTTGCCAATCTGTGTGCAATCTTGATGCCCGCACTCCACTTTAGCTGTTTCTTCGTCTTTACCTTTATTTATTTATTATATTTTAATGTTCTCTCTGGCAATCCAAGATCGCCAATTTCCTTGTCATATGAAATGGGGCACAGATGACTCAAGTATTAAGGGGGGTCCTGGGTTCCATTCTCACTAGCGATGATGTGGTTTTTTCTCTCTATCCCTTAAGCAAGAAAATGTACTCTAATTGCTTCACTTAACACCATTGTTAAATGAGTACCTGGCAGTAGGCTGGTATTGTAGCACTGAATTTGCTACACTTTACTGTACACTCCCCTGGGGTTATGCCTGCTATGGAGGTACAGTATTATAAAGCCCTTTGAGGCTTATGACAGTGGAAAGTGCTATATAAATGCAATCTTTATCATTTACACAAAATTCCTCCACTTGGTCTTGAAGATGCCTCTTGTAATTCTAGAAATTTCTGCAATTACCTTCCAAAAGATCTTTGAAATGAACGTAGGCAGTTGACATGTCCTCAAATTCGACCAGACATCGCTTTGTCATCTCAGATACCTGTATCGGGACAGCACATTGATGGCATTAAAAATTTTAAACCTAGTGCTTTACTTGGAAGACATGTGTAACAAAGGAGCATTCCTAAGTAAATAATAATCCTGACTGATAACCTTAAAGGCAGGCAACACAGGACTAGCAATAACTCAATAAACACAAACCAATAAATTTTCCCCTTAACTTAAGATTTTAACAGCATGGTTACAAAATTGACACAAAGGATAAATCACAAGTAAGAGAAGAGTTTGGTGACAAAATGCCTTAGTGCTATGCAATTTCAGATTAAAAAACAAAACAAAACAAACATGGCACATGACATGTCCAAACTTTCAGAGAAGATGAACACATAAATTTCCAAACTTTCAGAGAAGATGAACACACACATCACATAGATCTTTCCATCTAACCAAAGCAAACAAATTTCTTTTCAGGTGAATCCATGTCAAATATTGAAGTCAATGCCATGTGTCCATTTTATCTTGTCCTTAACATTTATTTTCTCCCACTAAATAGACAGATGTATTTTTAAACGATGCCCACCCCCAACCCTCGTCTTCTCATTGTAGCAAAAATATAAGAAGATAAAAAAATGAAAATTTAAAACAAATCCACAAACAAGATATGATTTAAAGTACACAGGAGTCAATATGTTTAATTTCAATTCACGGTTAATTTGAACAGCAGAGAATGGTCCTTTTTTAAAATTATATATAACATAATGCAATGTGTTGCTGCACGGTTAATTCAACAGTTATGATTCTATCAATTTCAATTCCAACTGACATGTTTTTATGGCCAAAACCACTTAAGCCACTTACGCCTATTGCTCAATGCTTTGTCTTTGGCAGACAACTCCAGCCTCACAAACACACACTACACATGCAAACACAGTCACACCAACCATGGGAAACACTACCCAGAAGTCCCTACCATTCACCTACTATACTAGGCCTACATGATCTCTGCTAAAAATCAGTCACACTCTTCTCACAAACACAAAGTCCCTTGGAAACGGATAATTGCAATTACAGTTAATTTTAACAAATTTTCATGGTCCATGATGATAAAATTAATCCAATTCCAACTTATGTACAATCATAACAAATGTCCTTAAGCTAGAATAAGAGAAGGTCAAGTCAGAAAGAGAATCTTAAGGATTATACCTTTAATATCTTAATGATGTAAAAAAGACCGTCACTCCATCTGGCTAATTTCTTCTTCACCCTGTTTTTCGGGCTTGACTTTTTCACCTTGCAAGGTGTGCTACGTCGAGGGCTCATGGTCAAAAATTTGCTGTACAGGGCTGGTCTGATGGGGTTTCTGGCGTTGCTACACTGGGATCAAAGCCTGGGCCTTAGGACTTCACAGGATAAGATTCTAAAAAACAGACGTCCGATAGAAATGAAAAAAAAAATAGTTCACAACTGAGGGATGTTACCCAAATTATAAGATCTGAATACTTTTTTGTGTTGTCGATGATGGCATTGAAAATATTATAAATAATGTGAACTCTGTTTGGTGCAATATCACTTTACTTGTGTTGGATGGAATTCAATTTTTCTTCAGATAAGCAGCTTCATCTGTAGTTGACTGAAAAATTGTTACCAGGTCATGGCATAGCTAGATCACTCCGTTTAGTTATCCTCCTCGCCTGGACTATGTCACGCTGACCTCACTATACAGGACCCCTTTAGGAGTCCGTTGTGAGAGACGGAAACATTTCTCAAGGTGCATGGCCGTTAATAATGAGTTCAAATACCACTCTCTAACTCCCAAAGGTAACTACACTCTGCTAATGTGCACATGAAGGACGTTGTTTGAATTACTCCTCTCGCTGACCATGGAAGAAAAGACATAAAAAATCTCTTCATTTTCTCCTGGCAGAGATTTGAAATGGACCTCTTTTTGGTTCATTTTCACCTAATGCATAATTTTAAGAAATCATAATAAAGTTCTTTAAAAGACTTTTTTTTCTAAAATGTGCACAGATGATTCATAAGACGTCCATAAATGTACTTACGAGAAAGAATTGAGTGAGCTCTAAAAATGTTCAAGATAAAACAGTTTAAGCAGTGTGAAGTCAATGAAAATCGGCAATTCTACATGCTCATATAACAATACACTCACAGAGAACTTAACACACATGCAAACACATTTTTCTATACAAGGCCTACGATACATATGAACTTTGATCATAAACCGTTTAGAACCAGACATAGATTGTGCCTACTCAAAGATTTTTTGGTATCACAACGACATGTATCTTCTCTTTCAGTGAGGCTTTATGGGATAAGACTTGTATGTGCATGAATTTTGTAATTACATGTTAATTAGAGAGATGTAAAAAAAAATCTAAAAATTTACTCACACAATTCAAAAGCACAATTCACAAAAACTACAAACGTTAGAGGTTGAAATTTCAATGAAGCCAAGGAGTGGTGTTGGATGAGTGAAAGAAAGAAAGATATATGAAATTTTGGCGCAATAATGTGGATGTAGCGAAGGGAAGAATTTATGCAATTTTCAGGCAATGCCATTGATCTGACAGCGGGTACCAAGAACTGCATGTGACCACTAGTGACCCTGAACAGGTAGCCGGGCGGAGTTGATTAATGGCCTTAAACTAAACGGTAGCAGTTTTCAGTTAGAGTGAGCTGCTGTCATTGTACCAATAACCGCAGCCTTAAATTGACGTAGTGAAAGGGAGGTACCAGAGTGGCAAATAAATCACCTTCTTCACTTGATTGTGGGCACTACCAAGAAGAAGAAGAAGAACAACAACAACAACATACATGTGAAGCAGGAGGCAGATTAGCAACTGGAACAGCAAAATATTATCTATCTCTATGAAAAACACACCACCATGGGAACCACCATGGAGCACTAAACTCCAGGATTGTCAAAAGTTCTATACATCTACATCTAGATTAGATCTAAAAAAAACCAAAAAAAAACCCACTGTATTCATCCCCGTTGGGAAATTTGTCTAATGGTTAACCGAAAACTGTACTGTAATAACCTTGCCCAAGGGATAAATCACAAGGGAATGATTATTCGCAACCCCAGTTGCAAATAGACCTAGCAAAATTTGTCTTTTCGCAACACCCTGGGCCTATACATCTAATAGCCTAGCCCTAGCCTACCACTACTCGTGTGAATTGGACACACATATATACACCATAATATGCTGCATGCAGTTCATCCACATTTTACTGTTGCCATGTAAAGGTGATTTAACGTACAAATAACGTGTGGGTACTTGTATACAATCTGGGACCTGTCTGTTTACGGTTCGATAGCCACTGGAAAGATCAAAACATGCTCCATGACCCCACAGCACAGCCTGATCTCCAGTGATTTAGATCAAGGAAGTACAGATAAGACAGTCGGGCAAAAAAGACTCAAAGGGACCTGAATCAGTACAATTCAAGTTCAAGATGGATAGGCCTACTATGGAAGTGGTTGACGGGTGGAAAATTAATTTACCGCAAACGTAATAATTACTATACAGCACTAAAATATGAGGTCCTCAACCCCAACCCACCTCCTCCTCCTCCTCCCCGTCATCATCTTCTTCTTCTAATCGTATTTTTTTTGTTTTCCAGTCAGAATGTTTTCCTTTATGTCTACCTTGAGTTAAAGTCTTGATAAAACTAAAACAATGTAAAATTATTCCTGAAGCACACAAATAGAGTAGGCCTAACTTTGAGAAGCACCTGAACAATTTTAATAATGATAAAAAATAAAATAAAACAAAACAAAACCTATCAGAACCTACTTTACACGCATTGCAACACACTTTGTTTTCGTATAAATAATAATTATCATAATTACGCCCATCTGGGAACCACTTTCGTATGTCTCCATCACGTCATCATGGCTTCCAAGCATAAATAAACGAGACCCAGATTGTAAATACATAATCATAATGTGTGTTGCAGAATTATAAATAATTCCATATATTAAAACTAATTTTTTCACAACACTGTTCTGCAACATGAAACAGTAACAGGATGTGAATTATAATCAAAATTGTCTAATCGCAACATGCGAATAACACCTGTACTCCTATTTTCCGATTACGATCAGGTTGTGGAATAGCTTACCAAATACAATGAAACTCAGTAACAGTATTGAAGATTTCAAGAAACAACTTAAGAACATCACTTTAAGAACTACA
>JAOYNN010531239.1:0-14480 GCA_025770095.1 Goniobranchus kuniei
CAGTTGCTTTTCTGGAGATCCCATGAAGGCCTGGAAATGTGTCTGTATGTGTGTGTGTGTGTGTGTGTAGGTACTTGTAAAACAGCAGCTTTTTCAAGTACATGTTTCTCATGGCAGCCATGAAGTGAGAAAGCCTAAATACCCCATATGTTCTCTTCACTGTCATCGTTCAATGTTTTGGTGCATGCAAAAATTTGTTCACCGGAATAATTGGACATTTTAACTGATGGTGATAGTTTAATTTTTGATTGACACCATTGATTATTCAATGATTGATACCATTGAGTATTCAATGATTGATACCATTGATTATTCAATGATTGAAACCATTGAGTATTCAATGATTGATACCATTGATTATTCAATGATTGACACCATTGATTATTCAATGATTGACACCATTGATTATTCAATGATTGACACCATTGAAACACCCTCAGTTGTTTGTTGTTTTTAGGGGAGGGGGGGGGGGTAGAACAACTACCCTCAATTTTCGGGCTGGAAAAATGTCACTGCATGATTAAGTAAAACATCCAATATCCAAAACCAGAGTTGAAGTGATTGTCTCATCAGAGTCCTTATAATTCCTTCCATATTTGACCTAGTTTCGCACATCGATCTTACCTGGACACACTTAACTTTCAGGAAATATCTGGCCTTCGACTTCTCATCACAAATTGAAAAAGAGAATGCGGTATTATGCACTTATATTAACATGCTCTGGGAAATGGATATATTTTTGTTATATAACTGTTGATATAAATAAAAATACAAAGCCAAAAAGAAAAGAAAAACAAAAAGACAAAGGGAGATCAACAGTAAAGAAAGTGGAGGTACATCTAAAGAGGTGTTGTGTGAGGTACTGTACTGTGGTAAAATCTATGGTGCTAAAGTACATAAAATGGTAAAACTCGACAGTTAAGACGAGACAAGAGATGGGACGTTCCGGGTCTAACCCTTCCTCAGACAACTCACAAAGACATGCAAACGGAACAGTCACATTGACATGAAATGCTTCCAGTAAGCACTTACCAGAACATGGAAAAACCTACCATGTTCTTCAAGGAAAAAATTTTAATTAAATGGAAATGAGAACACAGGAAATAGATAAATGCAAATGTAAAATTAAATTGAAAAAATAAAAAGATTGGGGAGAGAATTATTAGTTCGTTGAATAAAGGGGAAACAAATTTTTTTTAGATGGAGTGACAGAGAGGATAAGAGAGACACAGAGAGTGAGAGAGAGGGGGGAGAGGGAAAGAGAAAGAGACTGAGAGAGGCAGACAAAGAGAATGGGGAAAAGAGGAGGGGAAGGAGATGGAGAAGGCAAGATAGAGAGTTATGTCAATACAATAGATGAATTATTGAAATATCAAGAGAGATACTAATGTGTAGATCTAGAAGTTGGTCAATATGAGGATTAGTAGAATAGGTTCCATTGGCGCTGAAAACGTGACATTTTTTCCCCACAATTAAAAATAAGATGAGCTTTTATATAGCGCAACATCCAAATGGGCTCAAAGCACTTAATGAGTGAATGAATGAATATGTTTATTGTCCCTTTACAAGAGCAATGATACATTTATTTATAACATTAAAAAAAAAATCCTCATTACAATACAAGACATGACATATAAAAATTCCATAAATTATGCGTTTAAAATATTATGTGAATACACCTTAAATATTCAACATGCCACATAAAAATTTCAAAAATTTCTTAATTATCACAGATATCAACCTTAGTCAATAGATTAATTAACAAAAATAGAATATATAGGTTTAATTGATATCACAGAATTATGAACAATTCAATCAGAACCCCATTCAATTTCCTTATTTATAGTTCATGCCTTCCTTAAATTGTTTATATTTATATTTATTATACTTCGGGGAATAAAGGTTTCTCTGTTTCTCTTAGTTTGAATTTTTTGCACCCTGAAACGTCCACTACTTAATTGTCTGGCTTCAAATTCAGAATCTAATGGATGGTGATAGTCTTTACAAGGGGTCCACAACAGAATTCAATGGATGGTCATAGTCTTTACAAGGGTGTCCCCAACAGAATTCAATGGATGGTCATAGTCTTTACAAGGGTGTCCCCAACAGAATTCAATGGATGGTGATAGTCTTTACAAGGGTGTCCCCAACAGAATTCAATGGATGGTCATAGTCTTTACAAGAGTGTCCCCAACAGAATTCAATGGATGGTGATAGTCTTTACAAGGGTGTCCCCAACAGAAATGTATGGATGGTGATAGTCTTTACAAGGGTGTCCACAACCAAAAGCAACACGTAACATGAAGAATGGTACTGGCCGCCGGTTAGGCGATAGTACAATTTTTCTTCACACAGGGACAAGGCTGTTACGGCCTGGTACTCATATTACACCTGGGAGTGGTGAGCAAATGTGAATAAAGAATCTTTTCCAAGGACTCAACTTCACAATTTATGTTTGTAGATAAACATAGGAAGCATGTCAATAAAACAGAGTAGGCAGAAAATAAGTCCATATAATAGAGTCCTCCCGGGCATATGCCTGCTAGGGAATCTTTCAAATCGCTTCAAGCACATAGTGGATTTAGCGCTATATAAAAATTCACTTTTTTTTGTCACATATCTTACATGCCTTCCTATTATAGCTATAGGTAATAGGAAAGACAATCATATGAAAATAGTTTTGGGATGGTTTGATGTCATTACGTGATAAAAGTTTACAGCTGACAGCGATCTTTCAGTGACCAACAAATAAACTCCTCCATTAGACTTTTGTACTTTGAGTTGACAAAATCTCCAATTTGAAACCTTTCCTATCTTCTGATTTCTTAAAGGTCCCTGTGTCATCATTTAGTCTATCTTGTTTAGATTATTCCAAATCTCTTTTTGCTGGCCTTACAGACGAGAGGTTGAATAAACTTCACAGAGTTCAAAATTGTGTGGCGAGGTTGGCACTTGGAAAGTCCAGACTTGAAATGGGTGGCAAAGAAATGTTCAGAATCCTCCACTGACTACCAGTACAGGCCATAATTGAGTACAATATTGACGTTTTTTTTTTTTTACAATAGCCTTGATTCTAGGTTGCCTGAATACATCCAAAATCTGTTCACTCCCTATCACTCCCCACGGGCGCATGCTTACATCACAATATTTGAAATTACTATGAGTCCCTAAACCTATATGTTCAAAACGTTCTGGTGATAGAAGGTTTCAGGAACTTTGTTGATGACTACAAGGTCCATTACTGTACTAGGTGTTCAGAGCCCCCTTTCCGTAGTTTTTTATTTCTCTAGTGATCTCCCACTGCACTGTGCAGTTTTACTCTCACCATTGTAGAAAGATGTCACACAACTTCTGTCTTTCCATGTTTCTCATTTAATAAAGAACTTCCTAGAATTACTTCTTAATAACTTTTATTTCTGTTTCCACAAATGTACGTGCTTACATTTACAAAATTGGTGCATCAACATGGAATGCTTTGCCATCGTCCATGAGGTCTCCAAACAGCATTGCAACATTTAAAAAGAGTCTTAAATCCTACATGTATCTCTTGACAAAATATCTTGAATATTGTAACATTGATATGATAAAACTTCATTGCATTTGTCATGTCAGTCATGAGTCAGTTTTCTGTTGTATAGTATACCTATACGTGTACATATATAATTTTCTTTATGATAGTGTCAAGTTTTATACCACTTTATTTATATTCTGATTTGATTATTGTAACTCTATAAAATAGGTGGAGATGTGTGGAGTGAATAAGCACATATTTTAATGCACTTTGAGGTGTGACAAAAAGCGCTATATAAGTATAGGTAACACTAAAAACATAAAGATGACATTCATATACAGCGCATTACAATGACCAACAACAACTCAGAACATTAAGAACAAGACTTACAGCCTGTTAGACGCAAATACATTTTTTCAGACAGAGACAGTGCTGGTCTTAACGGCCAGGTACTCATTCACACAAGAGTCAATTGAAGTTAGCAAAGTAAAGTGCCTTACCCAAGGACACAATGCCGATGACTTGCAGGTATGATTCTGACCGCACAGTAGCGAAGTTCAAATCCACACACTCACGCACACTTGTACTGATCATATGGTTATTACTATGTCAATACTTTACAACAAAACAGAACAAACAAAAAACATTTTGTTCAAACATATTGATATCACTACTTGCTTTCATGTAAAGGTTATGAAATTCTGTGTGTAAAAATGTAGAGCTAGGCCTACATCATCATAATCCATCCAAGCAGCTTGTCAGAAGGTTTCATTGTTGTATCTTCACTAAACACAAAGAGTTAAGCAAAAGGGGGCATGGCTGTGGTGTGTTGGGGTACAAAGCAAGTTTAAAGAGACAAAAAATCACACAGATAGTCACTCATGGGTTTAGAAACACTGTTTACTGTAAAGTATGCTTTTAGACATGACCCGGAAGTCGTCCCAGGTCAAACCAAATACAAAACCTTGATAAGTGGTTTGATATATAAAGTAGTTTTAGCCGCTACTTTTTTCTGGCTTGAAGTTTAGCCCTTACCATCTCCGCGTGTGGATTTTTTTATTATCGAAACCTCAAAGTAGGGAGAGTTATAGAAAAGTTGTTAAACTACAATACATACATATGTTGCTAACAGCTTTAGGATCATTCATGAGGACTGATGGACTGGCTGCAGGTAAAATAAGCTTTTAAAAACCTTTCCCTGATATTTTATAGAAGTGAATTGAGCCTGCATTTTACGATTTCAGGCCCAGTACTATGGTACCATAGGGTTAGGTACTCCTCCTCAACCTTTCAAAGTGATATTTGACACTGGTTCTTCCAACTTGTGGGTCCCTTCAGTAAAATGTTCTCCATATGATGTTGCTTGCCGTAAGTATCATGTACATATGATGAATGTATGCATTCGTACATAAGGGAGAAAGTGGTAAAATACATAAAATTGTAAACCTCAACCGTAAAGACGAGACAGGAGACGTGATGTTTCGGGTCTAACCCTTCATCAGACAACACACAAAGACATGCAAATGAAACCATCACATTGACATGAAAGACTTCCAGTAGGCACTTACCTGAACGTAGAAAAACCTACAATGTTCCTCTAAGAAAAAATTTAATTAATTGAAAATGAGAACACAGGAAATATATAAATGCAAATGTGAAATTAAATTGAAAAGGAAGAAGGTTGGGGAGAGAATTATTAGTTGTTTGAAAAAAAAATTGAGAGGGAGTGAAGGAGAGAATAAGAGAGAGAGAGAGAGAGAGAGAGAGAGAGAGAGAGAGAGAGGAGAGAGTGCTCTACGGTTGTATTGTCTGGACCCTAAGGAAAGCTGATAAGAGTAACATAGGATAGGCAATGGAAATGTGGCTCTCGAAAGGTCCAGGATTGAATCCCAGTGTGGACATTGTGATTTAACTCTTGGGCAAGATTATCACTAATTGCCTCTCGGTTTCGCTGTGCTGTTCCTATGGCGGACACTTGGTTTTCGGTTAAAAGCCAAAAGACAAATTTCCCTTCGGGAATGAATGTAGTGGTAATTACTAACATACATGAACAAGAGAAAGTTGAAATATGTGGGACTTACGATCAGAAAGGAGAAAATGGTTCTAATAGCATCACTGCTATGAGGAAAAATAGACGCTCTGAGAAAGAGATGTGGACCATCAACAATCTTTGTAGTACAGATAACATAAAAGAGATCAGTGGAATGAGCATGGGTGAGATTGCCCAGATAAGCAAAAACTGAGAGGTCTGGAGACAAATTGCAGTGATATCAAATGTAGCGGCTAACATTGGCCATAATGATGCTGCCCGGTGATGGGAACTTCACTTTAATATTCTATGTTCTTGGCTGACACAAGAAACTCCTAAAAATTAGCCTCATACACTACCAAATGCAGTCTTATAGTTTAGATCCCATGGGTCAGTCGTGTAATTGGATAAAAATGCAAAAATCAGAAGCAACTCGCCGTTTAACTCGTTTTATGTCAATGATGTTTAAAGTATATGTAAACAAGGTGAGCTGGCTTTAACCTTATTGTCTGTCACTCGTATACACTTTCAGAAAAACACAACAAATACAACAGTTCTCAGTCTAGCACGTACCAGAAAAATGGCACTTCATTTTCAATCCAGTACGGTACAGGAAGTCTAACAGGATTTCTTAGCACTGATGTTTTATCAGTAAGTGCAGAGTGTCCCTTGTGTTTTGTATATCGCCATCCATTGTTGAAAGTAAATTTTAATCATATACTTGTCGCATTAAGGCAGCCATGGCATGTCACGAGTATTTCTGATTGTACCTACGAATTTCGCATGAACTTTTTAGCCATTGTATTCTTTAACTTTTGCAACTCTTAGAAATGAAAAGACTAGCATACTTTGGAATTTGTTCATCTATTGTGCTTGTGGATTTTTACTGTACCTTTGTAGTATTCGAAATGTACGTTGTTTGACTGGCATGTGTATTGAAACCAAAATATTCATAATAAAATATATGTGTACTGATAAGTTTATTTTATTTCATATAAGGGCATTTTATCTTAACAAATCTGTAAATTGAGAAGTTTATATAATATGGAGAAAGTTTGTATTTTTATACAGTTGTCAATTCTCCTACATGTGCACATTGGTTCCTCTGGAACAAAACTGAAGAAAGTACCATGCTTCCCATAAGTATGAGGACAATTGAAATGTTAATAACTCAAAAAGTTATGATCAAAAAGGGGCCAAATCAGAGACTGACACAATGTAATTATGTCAATTTGTGATGATTAAATTTAAAAACAAAAAACTTTTGATTCTCAAAATTTCTTGAATTTTAATGTCAAATGGAACAGATTAGAATTAGATCTAGATCTAGATTCTTAGATTGTCTAAGATCTTGATAAAATCGTAGATCGAAATTGATTCATACAATGTTCTATCTATTTGGGTAGGTCTAGGATTACATCATGTTTATGTATGGTTCCTGGAGTTAAAGAATATAGGCCCTAAATTAAATTTTAGGCTTCTTTTCAAAAATGAAGTTTCTTAAAGAAGCGGATAAAGCTGCCGTGAAAGTCGTTGATGCTGGTGTTAAGAATTAAAGGCCATGGAATATGATGGAAATGGCAAGAAGAAGTGTTATGTCAGGATTAAAAAATTGGACCTGTGGTATATAAATTAGGTGACTGCCTGGAGAAGATTGATGTTGCCAGTGTGGCATATTGTAAATGGTGCAATGACAACGTTTTGTGTGAATTGGAAAAAAACATCTTTTCAGTCATTGTTCATCTGATAAACACATCAAACAGATAACATAATGTTGTATTTTATATGATAATCCACAGCTTAATGAAACTTCCAAACCATGTCAAAATAGACTGTTTTTGGCCTTAAAATGCCCTAAAAACGCTTGCCCTCTCGAGGACGCTGTCCCTCGACCCTGCGCGGCCCCCTTGACCTCTGCACTTCCTTAAAAAATCCTCGAATTTCTTCAAAGCTCAGTGGAAGGCCTGTTGAATGCACATCTGCAGTCACCTCTTGAAATGTGCATCACTCATATGCAAAGCGCGGCATCGATTTGACATGTCTCATTTTGCACAGCAGTTTGTAGATTGTGTCTGTGTACTCTGTCCTTAAGATACCCCCACAGACAATGTAGGGACTAATTCAAATCAACATTCTCCTTTATTCTTTGTAATCACCTTGATCCTAACGTTGTGCTTCAGCCATTCCATGAAGATTTTGATGGGAGCTGTCGCACCATCTTGCATGAAAACTGTTCATCCACGCTGAAAACTTTGCTATCAATTCTGATTTGAACGTCCTTAGCACCTGGAACTCATTGAAGTTACAGCCATTGTTTCACCACCCTCTTCAAACCAAAAATGACCAATAACCCCTGGGTAATCTGACTCAGTGCTGTCCACATGGTGCTCCGAAAACGCAAAAGTATGCTACATATTCTGCAGAATGCGCATGTCTTCGCTGAGATTAAAGTTTCAGATTTAAAACTTGCCAACAAAAAATTGCTAGGATGCATTAGAGGTGTGCAAAATTTCTTTTTTATTTTTGTACTCATACTTATGGGACACATGGTATAAAGACAGACACACATGACCCTTTAATAAAACATTCTATTCTCCCCATCAGGTATCAGAAATGTCAGTGAAGGATCAGACTTTTGGAGAAGCTGTTCAACAGCCTGGTGAAACTTTTGTGGATGCCAAATTTGATGGCATTCTTGGATTGGCTTACGATACAATCTCTGTAGACGGAGTTGTACCCCCTTTTTACCGAATGGTGCAGCAAAAAATTGTGCCTAAGCCTGTCTTTTCATTTTATCTCAACAGGTACTATAAAATGTTTATTTTTTTCAAAGTTTGAAAGCCACTGAAGACAAACTCCTTCAGATAGATCAAGGAGTTTACAATAAGCAAGTTGTATCTTGACCATTTCATTCTATATAAGGGGTGGGTAAAAGTTCTGTGGCCTAGATCTAATCTAGCATGGCTTTGTGACCTTCGCTTCAGACAAAGAAAGAGGAGAGGGGACAGGAGATGGGTGTGAGGGAGAATCACAGCAAGAAGCGACCTTACGGACACGCAAAACCCACCCACGGGCTATCTGGGTGGTACGGACATGCAAAACCCACCCACAGGCTATCAGTAGTACAGACACTCAAAACCCACCCACCGGCTATCTGGGTGGTACAGACACGCAAAACCCACCCACCCACCAGCTATCTGGGTGATACAGACACGCAAAACCCACCCACCCACTGGCTATCTGGGTGGTTGTACATGGAAAAATGATGCCATGATGAGTTAAGAAAATTTTATTTTAAGTTGACGGAGAGGGATTCACATTAATTTTAACCCAATTTGATTAGAAGTAGTATAGGTGTTGGAAATCAGAAACCGATAAATGGTTTATCTAAATGTAGTTTTTATCTTATATGAGTTTATCATAAGTGGAGTCTTATATTCCACCTAGGTAGGGCCAAAAGTGGGCACTTCTGTTTCATTTTGTGTTTCACATTTCATATCTACCTGCTGACAATTTCATCAGGGAACCCAAAGAAATATGAAGAAAATTAATCAGTTAAAATTTAAAATGAAAACCACATTCTTTTCCTTTAATAAAAATGCAAAATTTCACATGAAAATATTTCACTGTTTTGAAATTAGAATGCATGTTTAACATAGCATCCACTTAGATCGATGCACATTTTCACCCGCAAAATGTTCTCAATCACACTTTCACATTGTTCAAATGAATCTTTCTTCCTTTTGTAAATCATCAGTGTCATTGAAGACAGCTCCACTCACACTATCCTTCAGAAAACCCCACAGATGATAGTCTATCGGGCTCAATTCCAGTGTAATGTCTTATGGTGTGCTATCTGGCCTTGAATTGGGTGTAGCCCAACTCTTTGTGGTTGAGTAACTTATTGTGAGAATGTGACCAATGAGAGAAAAATTCTAGTCTAGTTTTAGATTTGGAAAAGCTGAGTGATTTTGATTTTGCCTGTACTCATATATTCTATTATTATTCGTTATTCCTTGTATATCCTAGTATGAACTGGTTATGTCAAGAAAGTTCTTTTCTAGTAAATTCCTGTAGAATGTTATCAATATAAGAGTGGAGAATTGGAGTAAAGAGACACTTCTGAAGCGTTCTTATGAATGTATATTTGTGCAGGTTGACTCTTTAGTTGCTAAGCATTTTGGCACTGATGTAACTCCTAGTTGCTAAGCATTTTGGCACTGATGTAACTCCTAGTTGCTAAGCATTTTGGCACTGATGTAACTCCAAGTTGCTAAGCATTTTGGCACTGATGTAACTCCTAGTTGCTAAGCATTTTGGCACTGATGTAACTCCTCCTTGCTAAGCATTTTGGCACTGATGTAACTCCTAGCTGCTAAGCATTTTGGCACTGATGTAACTCCTAGTTGCTAAGCCTTTTGAGGAAAATCACTTAAAAACAAAATGATGTTACTAAAGAAATTAGTAAAAAAAACAACCCAAAACAAACCGCTTGCCATATCTTCATGAAATTTTCAGAGGTGTTTGCAGTTTAATTTACCAATTAGTTGACATAATCAAATATGCAAATTAAGTCATGTGATGTTTGGCAGCCATCTTGGAAAGCTAATTAATATGCAAATGATGTGTAATTACTGTATATTTTGACCCATAAGTCCACCCAAAATGAGGAAAAATATTGTTTCAAAGTTGGAAATTATGTTTCTAGATAAAGTGTAAAAAATTGTGGTGTTTACACATTATAGATTGATGTTTTTTGTGTTGTGTCGCTTTGTAAAATATTATATGCAAAACTATGAACAAATGACGAGAGAAAGGATGTTAGTACAAAAAAAAAAAAATAATAAAAAAACCGCTTGCCATATCTTCATGAAATTTTCACAGATGGCAGATTGTTTAACCAACAAGTTGGCGTGATGAAATATGCAAATTATGTCAGGTCACCATCTTGGAAAGCTAATTAATACGCAAATATTGTGTATTTGGACCCATAAGTCCATGCAAAATTTAAAAAATAATTGTTTCAAAGTTAGAAATTCCGCTATCAATGCATTGATCTCCATGTCATCAGCATCATTCTACTGTCTTTTATTTAAATTAGGGGTTAGTTCTCTTTGTTTGAAGGACTTGCTGGGCATATCTATTGGATTCATCCCTCATTAGTTCAACAGCTTGGTCATGATAAAGAAGCCTGAAATAGCAAACTGGTTTTGTTTTTTCCTCTTCACTCAACTCAGTGTTCTTTGGACCAGTATTTTAAGTGAAATTTATAAGGCATTCTGCTGGATTTCCAATCTGCTCATCAACTAAAACATTCAAAACCCATTCATTGTCACAGCTTTCACCTCTACCATGCCCCTTTCTGCTGCGCCCACTACTACTACTAGTTCGAGGACCTCTTTCATTGTCATCGCCCTCTGACCTACATGAAGAGGAACTCTAGCTAGATGTCGAAGTTCCTCTTGACGCTTCGGATCCAATAATCAGGCCAAAATCATTATCATCAGAGCTTATATCATCACCAGAATCAGATTCATGTCTGTAGACATCAACTTCGTCATCTGATTCCATCGTCGATTTGTAAACAAATGATAATTACAGCGAAAAAGTCAACAAAACCTCATCTACTGAGACTGGACTTAGGCCAACTTGATAGGCTTCTTATCAAGGGCTAGCAGCCATAGCAGTTTGGCTACACACTCGTACTTTTTAAATTTCGATTTTTTTGTGTGTCACTTCTAGGCGTCACCACATTCGGCATATATCGCAACCCAGTGGCCATTAGTGATAGATGCCTTTTGGCGTATATAGCAACTGAAGAGTTAAGATGTAGTTCATTATTATACTTCTTGAGACTTTGAATCACGTTTGATTTACTCACTTAACCTGTGGAGTAGTGCCACTTACACTAGATTTAGGACAGTGAGGTGATTTCATTTCACCATTCATATTCTCATGCCTATTACCCATGACTTGTATCGTGATATCTGTCGTAACACCAGGCTGTGGGAACTACATGGGTGATCTGTACCAAGGCTGATGGTTTTTTTGCTAAAGTGATTCTGTAACCAATTTTCCTCTGATTTAGAGCAATGCAGGGCTCCACCATCTTGCTGAAGCAATTGTTGTTCTCTTTCTTTTACCCCCCATACATTGTCCAAGGGCTCGAAGGTGTTTAATAATTTTTTAGACAACGATCACTCTTAATAGTGGCATACTTTCCTTCATTGTCAGCGAAGAAAAATGCTCCAGTTATAACTATAGGAACTGAGTGCAGCCCATGCTTTTTATTCCATAACCATTTTTGAGAGTGATGATCCTAGTAGATGAAGCCTTTACCGTTAATGTAGCTATGTGAGTGGAAATGGGCTTCATCTGAGAACCGATTCTGCCCCAGATATTTCTTTAGCAAGTTAAAAGCCATTTTTTACAAGGAATATCTCGCCTGTAAATCACATAATGATTCTTTTTCAGAGATCAAAGTGCCACAAAAGGTGGGGAATTGGTGTTTGGAGGAAGTGATCCCCAAAAGTATGTAGGGGACTTTACATACACACCTGTAATCTTGAAAGGCTACTGGGAATTTGCTGTAGATGGGTGAGTGTACATCTTTGATTAAAAAAAAAAAAATTACATTATGTGACATTTATGCAATGGTTAGCTTTAAGGATCTGGCATTTTAAACTGCATAAATCATAGTTACCAACCATTCCGTATAATACAGACTTGTTTTACATTTGCTGTTTGGAGCCCGTAGATCCGTCTTCAACCTTGAAATTCTGTTTCCCGCTTTTTCCAGGTTATTACGGTGAATGTCATGATTTTATGGTGGTTTCGAAAACACAATACACATTCTGAAATGATCATCATCCTACCTGTTATTTACAGTTATTTTGTGTACTTGTGTAGTGAACTGAATGTGTTCTTAATTATTTTCTTAACTTTTTCTTGTCACCTTTAAGCAAAACGCCGTGAATGCTTTTCTCCAATGGTGTGCTTGGATGATGATTGGATGTTGTGTTACTATCATGATGTCAGCTTATTTATAAACCAATCATTTAATTTGATCTAGAATCACAGATTCTTTTGATCCCCCTCATGCGAAGAAAAAGAGAAGGGAGCAGTAATAAGGAAAACGTGAGCACGTACGCCTTGGCTTTTTCGGCACATCATAAATGCTGAAATGGGCTCCCAGTGCCACGCAGTTGTCCACACAGGATGGCTAATGCAATGTCAAACACTCCAATAATCAGCCTTAAGCCATTGATTGATGTCGGTATGAATGTGAATGGCTTTTACATCTCATTAGGCATACATTTCAACCTTTTCGGGGAATCCATTATAGATCTGTGCTTGATGAGATGTCACGGGTACAGTATTTTATAAAAATACAAATATGGAATTGAATATTGATTCTAATTAAATCTAGAAATCTGGATCTAGTTTAGCCAGGTAAGCCTTGAAGATATTAAGGCTGAGGTTACAAGTTAGAGTACATTATAGGCCTTCCTGCTTATGTGTACTACCTTATCATTTTCAGCAGTTAAAGTTAAATGCTGCACTCGAATGCATTCCTTATTTAATTTTTGAAAAGTTGGCAGCTATGATATAATGTGTTCATATATTGAGCCTACAAATACAATCAAAAACATCAAACTTGAAATAATATATACTTTTAAACACATGCACACACACTATAAGAATTAAATGTAAAACAGAAATGTAGTTATTTATATATATATATATAAGGGTAAAGTCTTTTCTAGATTATAGATCTTCTGTATTCTAAAACCATTAAAGATATTAGAATCTGGTTTTCAACATCTTTTAGGGAAACGTCATAAACATTTTATTCATTACATCATCGGACCACATTGCAACACATTGCAACACCAAAAAGAGCAAAATAAACAAGGCAAAACAAAGACCCCCCTTTTTTTTTCTACATCCAACTTCAAAATGGTAACAATGCAACAAAAATCTCTTTCTGTAATGTTGCTGCATAAACGATTTCACCGAAGGTGGTGCACCTTTTTTTTTTATTTCATCTTCTTTAGAGGAAATAAGACAAAAGGTTGGCTTTCAGTGATACCTAGAGTTGGATTAATTTAAGATTTCCTGTCAGTCAAACCGTAACCAGATACAATGAAACTCAGTAATAGTACTGAAGATTTCAAGAAATAAGTGAAAGTAGAAATTTGCGTGTTGACATCAATACTCCGATAATCTGAGTCAATCAGCCAATTTGAAGACGAAGACGTAACACTGGTCATAATAATAAGAACAATACCACCGATTTGCTCCGACTCTCCATTTTCATACTTCAGTGTTTTACATGATTCGAAACATTGTCGAATTTCTTGTAAAAATGCAATAAAATGTTATCAGAACTTTTTTATAAAATCTGTTGTATGTTATTCATTACAGTATAGCAGTTCAGTCAACTCAGTACTGCAGTGGTGGGTGCAAAGCCATTGCTGATACTGGTACTTCGCTGTTGACTGGTCCAACAGATGAAGTGGAACGACTAAACAATCAAATTGGAGCTACACCAGTTGGCCAAGGAGAGGTAACATTCCTACCTTTTTTTATTGTTATTCTTCCTTCTGCATTTCATTTTTAGGTTTTGGTCAATCCTGCAATATTCTGTTGTCAATTCAGGATTTATGAAAAACAGAACTACGACAGAGAACTTGCTAGTAGAAAACAAAACTGTCCACTTTGGGAAAAGTTTAGTCTTGTTATATTTGGAATCTTTCATTTGACTATCAATTTCTGAAGTTTAGTCTTGTTATATTAGTTTGGAATCTTTTATTTGACTATCAATTTCTGAGGTTTAGTCTTGTTATGTTTGGAATCTTTCATTTGACTATCAATTTCTGAAGTTTAGTCTTGTTATGTTTGGAATCTTTTATTTGACTATCAATTTCTGAAGTTTAG